>PVJN01014147.1:0-47255 GCA_004026805.1 Lasiurus borealis
CCTCATGGAAAGAGACCGGAATGAGGCCTTTGAATCAAAGTGGATGTGAAGCCTGCTCGGATTAATAGAGCTGCATCTGTCTCCTGCTATGTCCGCGGGATTGCTAGCGAGGTGGATGCATTCTTAGCGGAATGAATATCTTATTCAGTAACATCAGGCGAGACCAGCCCAGCCATCTTAATCATGACCCTGGCCGCTCTGTGGGTAGCCGAGCGGAACATAGCCTTCTTGGTGGAATGCCTCGAGGTTCTACCTTATAAACTCAGGGAAATGGCTCAAAGGGGGGGTGGTGGTGGAAGGGTAGGGGGAAATATTTATTCGGAAAGGAAAGAAAATGAATGTTCAGCACTTACTGTGTGCCTAGCACGCTGCTAGGAGCGTTAGGCTCAACAATTTGTTTCTTCTTCGCTATTACCCTGTCTGTCAATTTTTAAATATATATATATATTTTACTGATTTTGTACAGAGAGGAAGGGAGAGGGATAGAGAGTTAGAAACATCGATTGAGAGAGACATCAATCAGCTGCTTCCTGCACGCCCCCCACTGGAGATGTGCCCTCTACCAAGGTACATGCCCTTGACCGGAATCGAACCTGGGACCCTTCAGTCCGCAGGCCGACACTCTATCCACTGAGCCAAACCAGTTTCGGCCCTGTGTGGGAATGTTTGATACCAGCTTCTCAAAGAACAGCTTTCCTGAGATATAAATCACACACCATCTGTATTAATCAGAGTTCTCCAGAGAAATAGAGCCAATAGCAGATAGATATCGATATAGCTATGAAGATGATACAACATATATGTAAACATATGTATATTCCTAAGAAAAATATTAAAAAAGAGAGTTATTATCTGGAATTGGAGGCGAAGAAGCCCCACAATCTGCCATGTGTAAGCTGGAGGCCCAGGAAAGCCAGTGGGGAGTCCCTGTCTGAGCCCAAAGGCCGGAGAACCTTCCCCATGGTGTGCGCCCCGGTTCCAGGACAGGAGGAGATGGAGGGGTCAGCTCAAGCAGCCAGGCAGAGAGAGAGGATCCGGGTCCTCAGCGGGTTGCCTGCAGCCCATCCCCATCTTGGAGGGCCACCAAAGCAAATGCTCATCGCCTCCGGGAACACCCTCACCGACACACCCACAATGGTGTGCAACCAAATATCTCATGTCCCAGCACAGCTGGCACATAAAATTAACCATCACGCCATCAAGGAAAGGGGAGGGAGAGAGAGATTGAAACATCAATGATGAGAGAGAATTATTGATTGGCTGCCTCCTGCATGCCCTCCACTGAGGATCGAGCCCACAACTTGAGCATGTGCCCTTACCCAGAATTGAACCCAGAACCCTTCAGTCTGCAGGCCAATCCTCTATCCACTGAGCCATACCATCCAGGGCTGTTGAGTATATTTTTATGTGCTTATTGAAGCTACACATTTGAGAAATGTATATTCCTATCTGTTGGATTATTTATCTTTTTTTAAATTACTGAATTGTAAGATTTATTTGTATGGTCTGTATACAATTCCTTTATCAGATATATGACTTGCAAATATTGTCTCTGTTCTCTTGTAACTTTCTGGATATGGTCCCTCGAAGCACACGAGTTTTTAATTTTGAAGTCTAATTCATTTTCCTGTGCTCCCACATTTTGGGCACCTTATCTAAGAATGATTGCTTCTTCCAAGGTCATATGATAGACACCTCTGTTTTCTTCTAAGAGTGTTATGGTTTTAGGTCTTAGATTGCGATCTATGACCCGTTGAATGGTGTGTGAGGTAGGGGTCTAACTTCGTTCTGTTGTATGTGCGTAGCCAGTTGTCCCAGCACCATTTATTGCAAAGACGATTCTTTCCTCACGCCATTGTCTCAATACCCTTTTGGAAAGCAAGGGGCCATAGATGCACGGGCTGATTTCCGCGCTCTCGGTTCTATGCCATTGACCTGCATGTCTATCCTTATGTCTTGATTACTGTAGCTTTGGAGAACGTTTTGAAACTGGCAAGTTAAGGTTGAAGTTGTGAGTTCTCCAGTTTTACTTCCCCTTTTCAAGATTATTTTGTCTATTCTTTTTAAAATATGTATATATATATTTTTTTATTGATTTTTTTTTTATAGAGAGGAAGGGAGAGAACTAGAGAGTTAGAAACATCGATGAGAGAGAAACATCGATCAGCTGCCTCCTGCACATCTCCTGCTGGGGATGTGCCCGCAACCAAGGTACATGTCCTTCACCAGAATCGAACTTGGGACCTTTTAACCTGCAGGCTGACACTCTATCTACTGAGCCAAACCTGTTTCGGCTGTTTTGTCTATTCTTGGTTCCTTGTGTGTCCATGTGAATTTTGGGATCGGCGGGTCAATATCTGAAGAGAAGGCAGTTGGGATTTGGCAGAAATTGCATTGAACAGACAGATCAACATGATGAGTACTACTATTTGTCAATCAATATTAGGTCTTTCATGAATGCAGGATTTCTACATTTATTCAGGTCTTCTTTAATTTCTTTCAGCCATGTTTTATAGTTTTTAGTGTCCAAGTCTTACAGTCCTTTGTTTAATTTATTCCTCAGTATCTTATTTTTTATTTTGAAGCTATTATAAACGGAATTGTGTTCCTAATTTTCTTTTTGGGTTGTTCACTGCTAGTGCATAGAAATACAATTGATTTTTGGATGTTAATCCTGCAACATTGCTCTTGATACCATTACATGGGTGAGAAAAGCAGCGGCCAGAGAGAGTGATTGGCTTGAGATTCCATGGCTTTTGGGGCTCCCAATGTCCCTCTCTTGGTAGAACCACTCTTCCCCGCTGCCTGGCAACCCCGCGCTATCTATAGAGTGGGCTCACTTCCCCTCCGCTCCCTCTGCAGGCAGGGGCCACGGCCCTCCCCCCACCACTGGTGAAACCTTGGTGAGGAAGGAAACCCCTACAGAGAAATCCCCAGCTAAGAGTTGGGGAGACGGAAAAAGCTCCCCCTCATTGAGCACCTGGATCCAGCCCTACCTAAAGCTGGTGTCTCTAGAGCAGAGGTTCTCAACCTGTGGGTTGCGACCCCTTTGGGGGTCGAACGACCCTTTTAAAGGGGTCGCCTAAGACCATCGGAAAATGCAGATATTTACATCACGATGCATAACAGTAGCAAAATTTCATGGTTGGGGGTCACTACCACATGAGGAACTGTGTGCAAGGGTCGCGGCCTTAGGAAGGTTGAGAACCACTGCTCTAGAGTCTTTAGATACATGAGCTAGTATTTATTTTAGCTTAAGATCATTTGAATTTGGTTTCTGTCACATGTCCCATTCTTTTGGTTAAAAATAATAATCCTGACAGACAGTGAGCAAGGGGCAGAGTAAGGGTTTGAAACCAGGTCTGTATGATTCCAGCGCTGGGCTCACCCCGCTGTCCCTCTATTACCCCCCCTGACACTCTGTGTGTGTGTCCGGGGCGGAGGGAGGGGGTGTGTTTGAGTGGCTTCCTGGGACAAGTGGAACTTGCAGTAGGTAAGCAACAGAGGGACTAGAGTTCAAGACCTCTGGAAGCCGAAGACGCAAAGCAAGGCTCAATACACCAGACAGCCGAAACCGGTTTGGCTCAGTGGATAGAGCATCAGCCTGCGGACTGGAAGGTCCCAGGTTCGATTCCGGTCAAGGGCATGTACCTTGGTTGCTGGCACATCCCCAGTAGGGGCGTGCAGGCGGCAGCTGATCAATGTCTCGCTCATCGATGTTTCTAACTCTCTATCTCTCTCCCTTCCTCTCTATAAAAAATCAATAAAATAGATTTAAAAAAATACACCAGGCAGAAGGAAGCTGAGGTCAAAGGCGGACCCCAACTCTTCCAGCCTGTGGGTCTTAGCCAGTCTCAGCCTCTCTGAGGCAGTTTCCTGGGATGGGACCCCCTCTTCTGATGATTGTTCAGACCCAGGCCCCACACAAAGGCCTCAGAAGGACTCATGACAGCCCCTGACATCCCATGAAATCCCCAGGAACGCTGGGAGGCCAGGCTGGTCCAGGCCATTGAATAGGGGAAGGGAAGCCGAGGCCAGGCCGTGCTCGGTGACTTATTTACAGACGGAGCGGGACTCAGGGCTTGAGTGTTTGTGCCTAATCCGCTCACAGGGAACTAGGGGCGGCTGCGGGGCTTCCTTGGGACATGCCTGGGGCCCTCGCTCTCCCATAATCCAATTACGAACGGGTCCGGGATGGAGGGCCGGCTCCCAATTAGTTCCCTCCTCCCCGGTGCCTCGTGGAGCTTTCGGGCAGCGGCTCCCTGGGAGGGAAGAGGCGCTCCCACCCCGCACGCTCCCTCTTTGGGAATCAGGGGTCTAGAAATTAGCTGATTCTTGATAAGCCCTAATTATAAATTAGGTCTTATTATCTGTGGCTCCTGAAACGATGCTGGATGAATTAAAACTCGGGGAAAATGAATATTTCAATTAACCACATGAACTCAGGTAATTGCCTACCGAGGAAAAGCCCTCACAAAGAAGAGTCCTGCAGCGGTTCCGGGGACAGCGGCGGGGAAGGCGGGACTGTCGTGTGCTTGGCCTGCGGGGGGCGAGGGAAATGAGGGGTGGCGCACCCCCCCACCCCGCACCCCGGGGTCTGCTCTTTTCTGAGGATGTGGTCCTGGGCATGGCAAGACTTGTGGGAGGTATCATTATCGAGAGGGCCTCGGCCTTGGCATCCGAGGGCCAGGGTTGGGGTCCTCTCTCGGTCACCTCCTGCTCCAGAGAGCCGGGCCTCAGTTTCCTCGCCTCCAAACAGGCAGGCCCGATGATGAGGTGACTGATGGCTGTGAAAGGGTGTGGTCAGCCAGGAAGTGTGGCACACGCGCCTGATGTGGTTTGGGAACAAGCAGGTTCTCTTCAAGGAGGAAGAGCGAGCGGAGAAGGAAAGGATGGGGAACTCTGGCTTCACTGGCTTCAGAAGGCAGGAAGGGGAGCCCCTCGTTTGAAACAGCTCCGAGCTCTGTGGGCATTTCATTCATTCATTCATTCGTTCACCCCACAACATTCGTGGGCACTTACCCTGTGCCAGCAGGCACGGAGCGGGCAGCGAAGGGCACAGAGTGAAGAAGTCACAGCCCAGGGGGAGACAGGCAGCAGAGCCAACAGGACACGCTTCTGGGTGGGGTCTGCCAGCGGTGGCCTGCTGTGTGGACATATACGATGAGGGACATCAGGGCCTGTGGCTCTTGAAACAAAGGTCAGCACGGGGTCATGGAGATTTCCCCCGAAGGAGGCCAGTGTTCCCTTTCTGTGTCCTCATGTAGCCAGGGAGAACCCGCAGCTCTCTAAGACAGTGGTTCTCAACCTTCCTAATGCCACGACCCTTTAAGACAGCTCCTCATGTGGTGGTGACCCCCAACCATAACATTATTTTTGTTGCTACTTCATCACTGTCATTTTGCAACTGTTATGAATCGTATCTGTGTTTTCCAATGGTCATAGGCGACCCCTGTGAAAGTGTTGTTCGACCCCCAAAGGGGTCTCGACCCACAGGTTGAGAACCGCTGCTCTAAGAGGAGCTCATGGGATTCTGAAACACCCCGGCACCCGCTGGATCCCCAGCTACAGGAGGAGGGCAGCAAGAGGGCTGGTCGAGTCACCTCTTGCAGCAAACCCAGAAGGGACTCCCTCCACTGGGTCTGCTTTCCTGGCGAGGGCCAGTCAGAAGAGCCATGAATGGAGAGTTTGGGGGTAAGTTAAAGAAGACGCAGCTTCGTTACCTCTGCAACGACACAGACACCCCCATCCCAGCGCCGCTTGCAGGAAGGAGGGCCCGGAAGAGGGCAGGGTGCATGCATCACGGAGAAGAAGTGCATGCGGGTGCCGGCGAGCGCTACCACAGTCCTGGAGGCTGGTGATCAATCCCCCACAGAACCTTCCTTGCAGCTCATGCTACAAGACGCCCTGTGCACATGCCCCCCACAAACCCTGCACCTTGACAGCACGGATCCCTCCTCTCCTGGTGGACTCCCCTCCATAGCTCAGCGGTTCCCACACTCTGTGCCAATACCACCAGCAAGGGGCCACTTAGCACCTGGGAAAAAAGCCTGCTCTATGGCCCGGGGTTTGCAATCACCTAAAGTTCCTCTCTGTGATGGGCTGAAATCTGACCCCCTCATATTTTTGTAGGGGAGGCAGCAGGGCCGGGATCCTGCTGGGGGGGAAGCTAGGAGGGCCCTTTCTACCTCGTGAAGGAAAGAAACGCCCTGCCTCTCATTTGCTGGTGCAACCAAACATTTAATTACAGCAGCTTCTCCGAGGCAATAGATGCTAAAAAATTAAGATGAATACGCTCATTTTGGCCAATAGCACAAACCGCTATTATTCCGAAAGCCCCAATTCATTACTGTATATTGTAACGGAACATTAACACTCACATAACGACCTCAGGACCCGCCTCGCATGCACAATCAGCGCGCTCTGCCCGGGCTCCTTTATGCCCGGGAAAGGAAGAAGAAAGCCCAGATGCCCTCGGAAAATTGCCTTTCCAGTGGAAACATTGACAGACCCTTAATTACAGTAGCTCGCCACGCGCCGCCTGATGCCACAGCTCAATTCCTGGGCCCCGCGAATAACAGTGGAGATGGGGGGGCGGGGAGGGAAGCAGTGGGCAGCCTGCGGGCTCGAGGTTCTCCAGATCTCCCACCCCCCTGAACACCCTTCCATCCCTCGGGGCGCCTCAGTCTCCGCATTCCAGTGTATGTAAGGCCGGCTCCCAGGAACCATTCTGCGCAGACGCCCACTCCTCCACCCCCAGGAATATCTGGGTACCGTGGAGACAAAGGACAACTCTCAAAGAGACTGTGTTGTCCCCAGTTTGAACCCTTGATCTTATCCCGATGCCCTTGGGGTGAGATCCCAAGTCCTGACAGAGCCCTGCAGGCTGCAGACTCCGTGTGGGTGGGCCCAGCCTAGCTGCACAGCCTCCTCCCTGCCCCACGCTCCCCTTCCTGCCCCCCTTTTCTGTCTGTCTAACGCCCTCCTGACTCTGGGCCCTCGCACACACTGTTCCCTCCACACCCTTCCGCTCCCTCTCCTGGGCCGGCTAATCCTCCTCTTTTGTCAGCTCTCAGCTGGGAGGTTTCCCGAGAGATGAAGACCCTCCTGTTGGCTCCTGTCTTTTCCCACCTGATGCTTGGCACAAATGGTGCCTCTTTATTGGCTTGTTCTGATCTGCCTAGCTCCTTTGTCACCCCCTCCTGAATCACTCCCTCCGCACCCCCAGCATCAGGCACCCTGCTGGTCCAGAGGAGACAAGCAGTGACAACTTGTTGGATGAATCCATGAGCACACTGTCCCTATTCCCGAGGGTCCATGGAGTTCCTGACACCCAGACGGGGCTCTGACTGGATTTGGCTTGCTAATTCCTGCCTGGCTTTCACAGATATGCACAGGCTATTGGAAGAGCCAGGGAAGGGGCCCACCCTGCAGGGATCCCCATCTTTCAGAAGAGGATGGGAAGCTGCTGAGAGCAGAGGGGTATTAGGGAAGGTTCTCCAGAGAAACGGAACCAATAGGGTGTGTATGTGTATGTGTGTGTGTGTTTGTATACAAATATATTGAGAGAGGGGGGAAAAAAACAGAGAGAGAGAGAAAGAGAGAGAGAGATTTTAAGGAATTGTGAAGACTGGCAAGTCCCATCTGTAGGGCGGGTGGTGGCCTAAAAGCCTGAGAAGGAGCTGAAATGGCAGCTCAAGTCTGAAGACAGTCTGCCGGCAGAGTTGCCTCTTTTTTGGAGAGCCAGTCTTGTCCTATCGTGACTGTCAACTGATTGCATGCGACCCCCCACATCACAGAGAGTAATCTGCTTTTCTCAAAGTTGGCGGATTTCCACATTCATCTTATTCAAAAAATATTGTCCCGGAAACCTCCAGACTAGTTCTTTCAGGAAGACGGTGCGGTGATGTGCTGGGCTCAGCCCAAATACCACCTCCTCCGAGAATCCTTCCTTGACTGTTGCCCCATCTCCCCTGCCCTGGTCACACACTCTGTGGCCCCCTTTTGGGGTCTCCCACATTTGACATGGCCTGGCCATTGTTTAGGCATATGTCCAGTTTCCCCTCTCCAACGCTGGTCTGTTGATCTCTTTGGTGAAACTTGGGTGAACGAATGAATGAACCTGGAGACTCTCAGAATGCTGGTGAGGAGGAGCAGGAAGAAAGCAATTACCTTAACGAAGAAGATGAATTGAAATCTGGCAAATAAACCCTCTGGTTTCCATGAGAGAGGGGCATGAGGCATGGAGCTCAGAAGCTCATCTTAGGATGCTCTCAGAAACCCCCAGACCCCTGAGGATCCATTTTGGAATTGGTGCTCCCGGGAAACATCAGAGCCGAGGACCACGCTGGCTTTCTCGGGGAACGCTCCATTCACTTGTTGTGTTCCCAGTCATATACTGTGTCACCCGTGACTTTTTAAAAACATGAAAACATAACATTAGAGGGCCCAGCTGCACGGGGAAAGATGAATGGCCAGGACTGATGGATGTGACTTAGTATTTATTTCTGCGTACCTGGGGGAGTGCTGGCATCACCCAGGGCGCCCTGAATACAAATTCTTCTTCATTGATTCAAAGGTGTTTCCAATTTGTAAACAAATATATTCAGAAAAAAAGACCCCCCATGGGAGAACGAAGTCAAATTCCCTATGTTAGGGAAACTCTTGTCAGACGTAATTTTCCTTGAATTTCCAAAGCCAGACTGTTAATCTTGAAGAATAAGAGAGATAGGCCATAAAGGGATGTGAATGTTAATTTTGAAAAATCGCGGCCTGGCCATCCTCCTCGGGAAAGCTGGATCTGCCAGCTTGCTTGTGTCACAGTTGCTCCTGTGTGTGTGTGTGTGTGTGTGTGTGTGTGTGTGTGTGTGTTGTTTTTTTATCTTTTTCATTCGATGGTTAGCCTCTAGGAAGAGTCCACTTAAAAAATTCATCTTTTACTCCTCCTCGTCCCTCATGCTGCCCGGGCCTCCAGCGCTGCCGCAGCCCATGGCGGTTCTGGCTGAGCAGGGTGGTTGTAAGGGTTAAAGGAGACCGTCTACTCCGGCTTGCCGCACACGTGCAGACGAGTGCGAGTGAGAGTGGTGATGGGGACGGTTGAGGCGATCAAGCATCCTGGTCTACGCAGCTAACGTCCTTTGCTGAGCCAAGTGGTCCTCCTTGCTGGCTCCTGGCGGAGGGGATGGTCGCCATTACTCTCAGCGGTGGTTCTGACAGGTTAGAAGAAGGGAAGAGGAAGGAGAATGCGTACTGGGTGCCCTGCGTGGTGCTCAGAGCTTCCAGATGCTCTCTCGTTTGGGTTCAGTTGCATGGAACCTGATGACCTGAGCCCATCTGAGGCCTCCCCGTCCCGGGAACGAGGACCTCAGACCTGCGAGGCAGTCCTAGCATGGATGCGGTATCAGTGGGGCCACTCTTTGGTGGGTGAGCTTGTCCAGGCTGCCTTTTCCATGCACATCAGGGGGCACGATGGCGGCAAGGAGCAGACGGTAAGAGACAGAAGACCCAGGATCCAGAGTTCCTGCTGCTGGCCGTGGGCAAGGCCTTTCCCGCTGAGCCTCCCCCTCCCCCTGTGCCAGGGAGTGTTCGGGACTGGGCGTGCGCTCTGCCCGGTGCACAGCGCAGCTGCGCGGGAGGTGGTTTTGCCTAAAGCAGCGGTTCTCATCCTGGGGGTCGCCTAAGACCATCGGAAAATGCAGATATTTACATCATGATGCATAACAGTAGCAAAATTCCATGATTGGGGGTCACCACCACATGAGGAACTGTATGCAAGGGTCGAGGCCTTAGGAAGGTTGAGAACCACTGGCCTAAAGCCTTGGAGTCAGACATAAGTTTGTATCCTCATGAGCTCCATGACCTTGAGCAAGCCGCTTGACCCCCCCTCTCCTGCCCCCCTCCCCTGGCCAGGCCTCAGCTCCCCATCTCTGTAAGGGAGCCATAGTGAAACCTGGTGCGATACAGTCTGAATGGGCCTGGCCCAGGGAGGCCCTCGCTCAGCCGTGTGTGCTATTGCTAATATGGTACAACTACCGTATTTTCCGGCGTAGAAGACGACTTTTTAACCCAGGAAAATCTCAAAAGTCGGGTGTCATCTTATAGGACGAGTACGTATATCCCAAACTCTATATTTTAACTGTAAAAGTTGGGAGTCGTCTTATACGCCCAGTCGTCTTCTACGCCGGAAAATACGGTAGTTCGTGTCCCGAAATCAGCCATCCTGACACAACCATCAGTCCCTCTGGACGGAGTAAGTATTTTTCTTCGTCCGGCATCGTTCCCAGCGCTCGCTCTTTAATTTTAGCGCTGTATTTGCAGGAGGGTTATTTGCAGCGCAGAGGGGCAGGCCCGCCCGCCTCCCCAAAACCGTTTCCCAACTTTGCGCCGCGTCCTGCGAAGATATTAGCGCCCAGTAATTGTTGCCGTTTAAAGACGCGGAGCCGGGTGGCGGAGGCGCGCCCCGTCGTAATTGTGAGTTGTCTTGACGCTAATTGCAGAGGGGCGCCTGTTTAATTGCCAGTTAAATGGGCTGTGTGTGTTTTCTCTAATCTTCGTCTCCGGGCAAGTCGGGTGACATCGGCTCCTCGCTGGGCTCAGTGTGAACGGGGAAGGGCCAGAGAGGAGACAGGGAGCTGGCGGAGGGCCGGGCGCCAAGGCAGCCGCTGACACCAGGCCCGGGTGCGGTTCAGTCTGCCGGAGGCTGAGGAAGGGAAGAGGACCGGGTGGGAGCTGAGGCTGCACAGGGCCGGAAGGTTAGTGCTGGCCTATCCTCAGGGCCACGCTGAGCCCAGTGCCACCTGCCCGCAGCGAGGTCTGCCCAGAGTTCCTGCACTGGCTGCTCCTGCAGGTCCCCCTCCAGGCCTCTGTGGATGCCGGGGCTGCGGTCTGCATGCGGGCCTCGGTCCTCCCTCCCCCGACCACCTAATTCCACAACTCCAGTGTCATTCAGTGCTACAGGGCCTCCTTTTCCACGAAGCCCTTCCTGATTGCCCCGTTAGAAGAAGAGGTCCCCTCCAGTACAAACTACAATAGTTCTTTGTAGTCTCTTGAGTCCATGTTCACTTTTCCCTTATATTTGAACTAATGGAGAGCCAGACTGTAAGCTTCCTGAAGGCAGGTCATGCTTCCTACACAGAGTGCTTCATAACAGAGGTGGGCATGAGGAGAGAAAGGGGTGGGAGGAGGAGGAGGAGGAGGAGGAGGAGGAGGAAGAAAAAAAGGAGAAGGAGGAAGAGGAAGAGAAGGAAGAGTAAGAGGAGAAGGAGGAGGAGGAGGAGAAGGAGAAGGAAGCAAAATGAGGAAAAATTGAGAGATAAGAAGAGCAACCAACACTTCATGAGTGGTGTATGTATGAGCCTGTGTGTGTCTGTCTGTGTGTGTGTGTGTGTGTGTCTACCCACCACGTCCTGTTCCAAGCACTTCCTCCTTGTTTCTCCATTTACTGCCCCACAATCCTGAGGCAGGTGCCACGATCACCCCCATTTCACAGATGAAGAAACTGGGGCCTTTGAGAAGCTAAGTAACTCCTGACCCAGCCTGAAGCGGTAGGTAGATCAGGGCTCTGAGCTGCCATCTCCTGGGCTGAGCTGTCTTGATGAGAGGAAGGAGGGAGGGAGGGCAGGAGGGAGGGTCAGGAAGAGTTGAATTCCTTGAGTTCTCCTGATGTTTAAAAACCTCTCCAGCCTTCCACACACACTTTCTCCTTAGCTCAAAAGCTAAATTAGAGTGGATTGCACTCTTCTCACTTTAGTAATTTAGATAAAAGTAAAATTTTGTCTGAGAGCAGAAGCAATTATAGCTCGGGTTTTGTGATTAACTTGATTAACACTGTTTCGCTCTTAAAAAAACGATCCCCCCCCTCCCTCTGCCGCCATACTGTAATCAGAGCCCCGTCTTTCAACTGGGCTACAGCTGCTCTTTCCCCCCACTCCCCGGAAAGGATCTGGACAGAAATACTTATGAGGGGGGACTCTGGTCTCCGGCTGGAACGGTGGAGCCCAGAGGAGGAAAATGTCTCTCTCTGCGTTAGCATCTGTAGCCGCTGAAAAGGCGGCTGCCCGCTACCCCGGTTTCTGACAGAGATCCCAATTATGCAGCGATGAAATATACAT
Source organism: Lasiurus borealis (assembly GCA_004026805.1). Lineage (NCBI taxonomy): Eukaryota > Metazoa > Chordata > Mammalia > Chiroptera > Vespertilionidae > Lasiurus > Lasiurus borealis. The sequence continues at coordinate 12,111 of PVJN01014147.1, forward strand.
ACATGGCACAGGAAGGCTTATACATTTTTAATTTTTTTTTCAAAGAGAAGACGTTCAGAGAAAACTCTAATTAGAGCTTTCGTTTCTTTAAGAGGAAAATGATATGTGGTTTCAAGAAAGATGATTTGGGTTTATCGTTGGGCAAGTGTGAGTCTTTCCAACCCCGCTCGTCTGCTGCTTAGGAGGAGGAGACCGGAGCCGGCTGGGAAGTGGGGGGAATCCTGAGGGTCTGGGGGTCTTTTGCCAATGGATCCTTGTGGGTTTGGGGTCTCCTCCCCTGGGACACTCCTCTGGGCTCCTGGCCCTCACGCTCTCCTCGCTCCCTCTGAGTCCGAGACCAGCTTTCTGCCATCCCTGGCTCCCTGATCACCAGCTGCTGCTGCCGGAATTCCCACCGCCAGCCAGGTAAGCCACAGGCACCTGGGCTTAGCCAAACCTACCAGCCTATTGGTAGGGATTACCGCTACCCACCCTGACACACAAAGGATGGGTTCCAGCCCAGCCCTTGGGGCTCAGTGGTTGAGCATGGAGCTCCCGATCGGGCACATGCCTGGACCAGAACAGGCAGAGGAGGGGCTACTTTTCCTGGAACCCACAGGCTTTTCTAGAACCTTCTCTGGGCCCTCGGACACTGCCGAGTGTGCAAAAGTCCCAAACATGACGATGTCCCTCTTTCAATGCCTCTGCCCTTTATCTAGAGATGCTCATTGAAATCCGGTCCTTGCAGATTTCATGTCACTGATGGGCTCAGATAGTTTAGTTTATTACCTTCACTGCCTACTTACCCTCCACACAGGCAACCAAATCTGGAAACCCAGAGCCTTCTCTCTCTGCCTTTCCACCCCCATGCACAGTGGCAGCGTCCTCCCGGGCAGGCAGAGTACACGCGACATCATAATGTGTCACTGAGAGGAGCTCTGGGACTTCACGGGGTTCAAATCCCAGCTCAGCCCCCTGGTCAGTGGGGTAACCTCGAGTGGGTTTCCCAACATCTCTGGGCCTCAGGGTCCCCATCTGCAAAATGGGGGTGATGATCATTGTGCAGACCTCACGGGACTGAAGTTAAACCTGGTGATTTGTTGAAGGCGTATCTCTTTCAGGAAAGGCCACCCTTTGGGCCTGTAAATCAATGGGCTTTCTCTGTGGCCGTTTGCAGAATTAAAGGCACAGTCAGCTCCACTGGAGCAAGGAGTGTTAGCATACAGGTCTTCCTCACCGCATAAAGGCTGAACCGCACAATGCGGTCCTTTGGCAGGTTAAAGGACCTGGACAGGTCTCAGCAGTTACATGTATGTCAGCTTCACATCTACTGAGCACGCAATGGAGGGGAGCATGCAATGGGGAGGCGCGTGAGGCTGGGGACGGCAGGCCGGCGCAGAGAGTACAGCCGGGATTCAAACCCAGGCCTCCTGGTTCTCCGCCTCCTGCACACACAGGCAAGAGTCACCTGGCAGTCACCCCACGTCCAGCTTTCCCTGCACTGCACCCCCCTCCTCAGGCCGAGAGGGAGGCAGACAGCCTGCAGGGGAAGAAAAAGAGTCTGGCAACATCCATCTTCTTCCTCTCCTGCCGACCGTCCTGGAGGGGCGCACGGGGTCCGCCTCCGGCCTCCCCGGCCCCCCGCCACTCCACCCTCCGCTGGCCTCCCGACTCCCCACCCTGTGCCACCAGCATCCTCCTGCCTTTCCTGGGGCGGGCTCAGGCCTGGCACCACTCCAGAATGGCTTAATCAGAATAAATCCTGAGAAAGCACATGTATTATTTATTCCAGCAAAGGTTAAATAATTTGATGAATTTCTCAGGATGCTGCCTGCATGCTGATGGCCTCTCGGAAAACACACACACACACACACACACACACACACACAAACAAAAAATAAAACACCCAACAGATTTCTCTAACTGAATTCACGCACACACACGGCAGCAATAGCAGCAGCTACTGGCCCTTGCCGGGTGCCATCTGCCTGGCGAGGTAAGCCCCTGCAGGGGACCAAGTGGGCAGCCCTCAGGGACCCCAGTCCTGGGGCCCAGGGGGCGACAGGGATATGGCTCCTGGCAGACTGAGATGACAGCTCCCCCGCCCGGCCTCTTGGGCCTGATGATGCACGATCTGGGGCCGACAGTGCCTTTAATTCTGCAAATGGCCACGGAGAAAGAAGGCCGATTGATTTACAGGCCCAAAGGGTGGCCTCTCCTGAAACAGATGTGTTGAGGGAGCTCCTTGCACTTGGGACTCGGGGACTGTGGGGATCAAGGAAGGGGCTGCCATGGAGACGGGAGGGCACGGAGAGAAGCCCCTGCCTGGGGACTGGGAGTGACTACGCCCAATCCCGCCCGTGGCTGCGTGGCAGACCCGGTCCCCTGAGCCAGAAATAGAGGCAAGTCAGAGCCAGGGAATGGGTGTCCTCGTTGGCTTCCCCTCCCCTTCCTATTCTTCCTCTTCCTCCTTCCTTCTCTCCCTCCCGTTCCTCTTTCCCCTCCCTCCCTCCTTCCCTTCCTTCTCCTTTCCCCTTCTCACCGATGACGTGGCTGCCATTCATCTAGCCACTTGCACGTGCCAAGCACGGGGCTGAGCGTTTTACGAACATCATGTCTTGAAACTCTCCCAACAGCCCCCGTGAGCCGAGCGCTTGCATTTAAATCTCCATCTCGGAGATAAATCGTCCCGGAGAGGCTCTGAGTGTTGCCAAAGGGCGCAGAACCATTAGGCAGAGCCAGGCTTCTCACCGCCTCTCCGGGCACCCGGCCTGCCTTCTCTCCGCTCTGCCGTGCAGGCGGGAGAGGGGAAGAGCGAACGGGATCACATCACGGATGGCGCTCGGAGCAGCGCCTGGCACAGACTGAGGCTGCGGCGATGTTTACCAGCATTGTTCTCCCCGCAAGCTTCTCACCAGCAGCCACGCCCACCAACTTGGGGAACGCGCCCCACTTGACAAACGCTTCTTTGTCCCATTGGTTCCTGTCATCGCAGACCCCCAAACGACCCATTTTACAGAAGAGGGAAAAGAAGATGCTCAGAGCAGGCTGGCGGAGTTTCTGCCAATTTCAGAGCCCGTCTGAGCCTGGGCAGGGAGCACGGCGCTGGCCAGTGTACAGCGGGACCTGTGAGCGGCTCGAAGCTTTAGTCCTCCGACCTTTACTTTCTCATCTTCAGTGAAAAACAAACACAAACAAACAAACAAACACAAAAGAACCACAGGGCAAATACCACCTATGTCACAATCATTTTCAGAATTGATCTTGGGCATGTGGAGTGCCCGATGTGCCAGGGTCTGGCACTCAGCAAGCAGTGGTGGCTACTGTCCGCTAGCTGAACTGTCCTCCTGCCCCCCACACCCCTGATTATGTGCTGCCGTAAAAGGCGGCTCTTTCCCGCTGCGTGCTTGCTTCTCTGGCCCTTCCTCCTATCTCAGTGGTTCTCAACCTTTTTTAATGCTGTGACCTTTTAATACAGTTCCTCATGTTTTGGTGACCCCCAATCATAAAATTATTTTTGTTGCTATTTCATAACTGTAATTTTGCTATTGTTATGAATCATAACGTAAATATCTGTGTTTTCTGATGGTCTTAGGCTCTACAGCAGCGGTTCTCAACTTGTGGGTCACGACCCACAGGTTGAAAACTGCCAGCAAGGACCTATCTAATTCCTCATCCCTGCCCCCACGTCACTCCCCCAACGTAAGAGTTGTTCTAGTTTTCTCCAATGTTGGCCCTCTCCTTCCATTTATTCCACCTTTAGGACACGATCCTGGAGACTGTTCTTGGGTTGCGAGCCTGTTGTCCCCAGGGACCCTGCCTTCCATTCCCCCTTGTTTAGTGATCTGTTTGCTTTGGGTTTCTGGGGTACGGTGGGGGTGGGGGTCCACAGAGACATCACTGAGCCTGCCAGCTTCTGAGGATGGAGGTGGAGGTTTGGTAAGACTCCCCCGGACCTGGAGCTCCTTGAAAGCAGGCCAGAGGCTCTGTTCATCTCCGTGTCCCCAGCATCCTTTGCGGGGCCTGGCACACATCAGGCAAGCAGAACATGTTTCCTAGTCCCAAGCTAAGCCTGGGTCCGGCGCTCCCGCAGGATTCTAACGGCTGGTAATCTCCCCGAGCAGCCTTCCCCAAACATAGGAGATGTGACTTATGGAACTGAAGGCACACGTCAGAGCAAATTGAGGTGAGGGTCCCTCCGTGTATTTGGTTAGTCACAGACACTTCAGAGAGCTGCCTCAGGGGTCAGGACTGAATGTGACTCCATTGGCCATTCAGTCAAAGCTCACGGAGAAGCATCTCAATTCTTTGCTACCTGTGGAAGCCTCTTCTCTGTGACCTCAATCAGCCATGAACGTTGAGAGGAAATCATAGAAAAGCCACCAAGATGGATATGGAACAGTCATCAGAATAGCCCTGTCCCTCACTGGATGAATAACATGTATACCCAGCTTTCCATCCATCCATCCATCCATCCATCCATCCATCCATCCATCCAATTCATCCATCCATTGACTCATTCATTTATCTATCCATCCACCAACCCATCTATCCTTTCCTAGATGGGTGGTGGATCAACCAGTCCCTGCCTGCCACAATGCCTTAATGTCTTAATGCTTCAAAAAGATTATAAGACCCTTGTGGTAATCAGCTTGGGCTGCCATAGCACGTCATGGTCTCACTGGCTTAAACAACAGACATGTGTTTCTCACTTCCGGAGGCTGGAAATCTGAGATCAGGGTACCAGCCTGGTTGGGTTCTGCTTCTCTTTTCCTGGGTGCTCACGGGGCCTTTCCTGGCACACGTGCTTGGAGAGACACCACTTTCTCTTCATCTTCTTAGAAGATCAACAATCTGGTCAGGTTAGGATGTTACCCTCGTGACCTCATTTAACTTTAATTGCCTTCTAAAACCTCTGTCTGCCAATATAGTCCCATTGCGGGATAGGGCTTCCTCGTGTACATTTTTGGGGAACACAGCTCAAATCCTTAGCAACCTTCAAAGACAGGAACCTCTTATTGGGTCCTCTCCTCCCACTCTCTGAACCTCGCAGGATACAAACGAAAAATATGTTAGTCTACTCCCTGGCCTGGACCAATCCTCTCCCAGATAAGAGTAAAAAAAAAATGCAGGATGGAAGTATTTGGAGTCAGGTAAGTCTGGATTTGATTCTAGGCTCTATCACTCCGCTGGGTGAGGGACAGCATTTAATCTTTAAGAGCCTTCATTTCCCCATCTGTAAAATGGGGATAATCACAATACCTACTTTATAAAACGAGACCCTCCATGTCAAGTGCATGGGACAGATTAGGTACATAGTAAAGCCGAGCACTGTTTGGAAGACCCAGGCCTAGGCAAGAGCGTTTTGTAAAGGTGAGAGGTGGTGGGTAGAGTGATGAAGAGAGTAGGCCTTCCCAAAGTTTAAATTCTAAAGCCAGTCTTGCCTCTTCCTGGTTGAATCACTTGGGGCCTGTGCCTCAGTTTCCTCGTCTAGAAGATGGAGTCAATACACACAGCTATCTCCCAGGAGATTATGATGGCTTAAGACTTGAAAAAATTCTTACCACACAGTAAAAATAAAAAAATATTGGTTATGATGATTTAAGACTCGAGAAATTGTGAGCAATCTTGGAGGTGAGGGCGGTCAATCCTGCAGCCCCTTAGATACACTTGGTTAATTCGCGATCATTTTTATTGTTGCATCACTTGCCGCTCACTCCCCGAGGTCGAGGGCCCTGTCCCCACGTCCCTCCTCCTCCTCACCATGGAGAGCTCCATCCGGGGCTGGCGCACAGGCCCCAGGGCAGGTCCCGAGGTGCGCTGGATCCCGCTAGTCAGCCGGCCAGGCCCCCGGGGGAAGATGTGATTAGAGAGACTGCGCGCTGTTTCCCCCGTTTAATTACCGCCGCCTTAATTGAGTCACAAGTGGTGTTTGTGTTGCCATCAAACCCAGGAGGACCTCGTTGTTTACGTGAATGACTCTCAGTGGAGTGACAGCTTCAAATGTGAGATGTTCTGTTTGTGCCAATTTAAGCGACGTGGCGGGCGACGGCTACAGATTTCCTTCGCCACACGTGGCCTGGGAGCTGCTCAAGCGAGCCGGCGTCTCCTCTGTGACGCCCGACACAAAACACAGAATGGAGTCTGAGGGCCAGCGAACCCCCGAGCCACAGGACCTGGCAGCCAGGGCACCTCCGAGCCTCTGAGCCATGGAAGGTCTCCAATCTGCTGCTCCGATGCTCCTTGAGTGGGTGAACTCGGGCCTCTGAGAGCCATCTCCTTCCCCGCTCAGACCCCTGGCTGCTGGGAAGACCTGTGTGGCTCATTAAGCTCCACTCTGCATTTCGCCGACGCTCCCCTCTGGAGGGGGCACATCTGGAGAGACAGCTGGAGTGGGGGCGGTTGGAGGGACGAGGATACGCGGATGCTCAGACTGTCTTTCTTTGGGGGAGTGCCAGCGACAATTATATACTATTGACAAGAGGAGATTCCAACAGGGTTTTCTTTTTTGAGGACTGTGAGCTCAAAAGTGGCAAAGGCCACACACACAGAGAGCAGCAGAGATACTTGAGAGAATTAAAGAGCCCGGTCTGGTGGTCCATACGCTGCCTGTAACCAGGAGAGGAAGTCACAGAAGACTTCCCGGAGGAGGATTCACACGGACGGAACCCCGAGGACTGAGCGCAGAGAGGGAGGACGGGGAGGAGGGGCAAAGGGACCGGGCAACAACACCTCTTGCCCCCCATGGGTCAAACGCAGCCACAGCCTGTCCAGTCTCTCTTGACCTTGGCCCGGCAGCAGCCCCGCAGGAGGCTGGGTCTATGGAGCTTCCCGCTTACTTATTTATTTATTTTTGGTTTATAAAAAGATCATTCAGGAGACATTACTTCCATCAGGCCCCGCGCAGTTTAGGAATGCTAACGCTTCCTCCGTGAAGGAGGTGTGGAATAATTAGGATGCTGATGGAGACCGGGAGCAAACTCCGGAGAGACCCATTACCCAGGGCCCAGTGCGCGCCCCGGCCCCTCCGATCCCCCCAGCGACAAATTAACACGGAGCAGAACCACAGCGGCTAACACGCAGGGCACATTCCGTTCAGGTGGGAAGCTTGGTTTTTCTTTAAAGAAAACGATTTTCGTGGCTCAACCTTGGGGACACGCTGGGATCACAGAAAGGCCCCAGAAGAGGGTGAGAAGCGTGTAACGGGGGCCAGGAAGGCACGGAGCGACAAAAGCATGCAGCAAGCAGCCCTGGTTTTGGGGGAGAGGTCCGGGTCTCAATCCTGGGGCCCGGCAGTGTGCCCTGGGGACGCCACCACAACCCCCTATTTGGGGACAGGGAAAGGGAGAGTGCCTCACTGGAGGAAAGAAACAAGGGAAGCCTTTGGAAAACATAAAAATAACTGTAATTAACATGCACTGAATGCTCCTTAGGAGCCAGGCGCCACTCAAAAGGTCTATTTTTATCAAGTCATTGAAATCTCACAGCCATGCCCCGGAGGTGAGGGCCTATGATGATGTCTATTTTAAAGGTAAAGAGATGGAGGCACAGAAATTCTGTTTCTGCTATCAATCAAACAGAACAGATGCTGGACCTTAGACACAGCGGATGGCACTGTGGCCAGACCTGTGAAGACACAGGGCCATCAGTGGGCACCCAGGACAGGGATGCGGCCCTGCTTATGAAGGGCCTTCGAAACAGGTTCCACAGGCTGAACAGTTCACCAGAAAGATGGTGAGGTCCTGCCCTGACCAGTTTGGCTCAGTGGATAGAGCGTCGGCCTGCAGACTGAAAGGTCCCAGGTTCGATTCCGGTCAAGGGCATGTACCTTGGTTGCGGGCACATCCCCAGTGGGGATTTGCAGGGGGCAGCTGATCGATGTCTCTCTCTCATCGATGTTTCTAACTCTCTATCCCTCTCTCTTCCTCTCTGTAAAAATCAATAAAATATATTTTAAAAAAAAGATGGTGAGATCCTATCCCTGACCCTCTAACCCTTACCCCTAGGACTTGTAAATGTGACTTAGAAACACGATCTTTAAAAAAATATATATATTTCTTTATTGATTTTTTACAGAGAGGAAGGGAAAGGGATAGAGAGTTAGAAACATCGATGAGAGAGAGACATCGATCAGCTGCCTCCTGCACACTCCCCCCTGGGAATGTGCCCGCAACCAAGGTATGTGCCCCAGACCGGAATTGAACCTGGGACCTTTCAGTCCCCAGGCCGATGCTCTATCCACTGAGCCAAACCGGTCTCGGCAAAAAATATTTTTTTAATAGAGAGGAAGAGAGAGGGATAGAGAGTTAGAAACATCAATCAGCTGCCTCCTGCACGCCCCCTACTGGGGATATTCCCGCAACCAAGGTACATGCCCTTGACCAGAATCGAACCTGGGACCTTTCAGTCCGCAGGCCGATGCTCTATCCACTGACCCAAGCCAGTTAGGGCAGAATAGGGACTTTGAAGATAAAGAAGTTAAGATGAAGACGTGAAGGTGGGTCCTAACTCAGTATGACTGGTGTCCTCAGAGAAAGGGGGCACATTTAGATGCAGAGACAGAGGCGCATCGAGAGAGGGCGAGGTGGAGACACAGGAACGTTGCCATCTGCAGGCCAAGGATGGCTGAGGCTGCTGGGCGCTGAGAGAGGAGCAGCCCCGATCCTCCGATCCTCGCTCACAGCCCTCGGGAGGAACCAGCTCTGCCAGCACCTTGATGTTGGGATTTCTAGTCTTCAGAACCGCGAGGCGCCACGTTTCTGTAGTTCAAGCTCCACAGCGTGGGGCACTTTGTAACGGTGGCCCTGGGTAACTCACACAACGGGGAAAGGAGATGCGTCTCAGGGACCGAGGCCGCTGGGAGCCATTGTCAATATCTGAGCCAGGGAATCGCAGGAGCGTGGTACTTTTAAAAAGTTCACTCCAGTGGGTGTGTATACCCAGAGTCTTAAAGGGACAGAGCTGAAAGCGGGAGAGGAGCTGAGGTGAGAACTGGCTAGGGGCTGTGGCGGGAGGTGGGAGGGGGTGGGAGGGGAGGGATGACTGTGGGGGTGAGGGCGGGGCAGGAACCATGGGATTATCAACAGGAAAGGGCCCCCATTCAGGGCTGCGATAATAATGATGTTAAATAACTATATTCACTAAATTGACTGCCCACTTTCTTTCTGCTCCATCCCCGGGGGAGACCGACACGCTCTGAGTTAATATGTGAAAAGAAAGAAAAAAAAAATGGAACTCAGGGATCAAACAACTTTTTTGATGAGGGAAGTGTTATTTCTAGCAAGCTCAGACATCAAAGCCCGTGAATGGCGCTTTTTAGGTGATATTAAAGTGAGCTCTAAATAATGTTTGACTATTTCTCCGCTGTGGCCAGGGATCACAGGCAGCGTCTCCCAGAGGGAGAGCAATCAGGGCGGCCCCGAGCCAGCCCCCTCTTCCAGGAGGACCTGGGGGTTTGCTGGGAATGCAGAACTTGTGTAAGCGCGGCTTAACTATCCCTTTGTATCCAGCGGCCCAAGCAATGCTGTTCGCTGCTCTTGGCCTCCCATACGTTTCTGTAGAGTGATTGGCGGAAGGCCTGACAGGCAGACACTTCAGCTCTGCTTTGACAGCTCTGCTCACCCGACCCCCCTTCCATCCGGGGATGCGTTTGCCTTATGGCAATGTCGCCCATCAACCGAGTTTCTGAAAAGCAAATACCACGTCCTCATTGGTTTCTGCAGGTAACTTTTCCGATCCGCTTGTAAGAGTCAGCCTCTGCCGTGGAACAAAGCACCCCCAAACCCCAGGGCTTCGAATGAGAAGCATTTTATTATTATTGATGGTGGAATCTGTGGGTCCGGTGGGCAGTTCTACAGTTAGCTGGAAGGTTAGCTGGAGAAGGAAGGGTCTAGAATCACGTATTGGCTGGAGCGAGCAGGGAAAACTAGCCATGTGCTCTGTCCATCCAGTAGGCTAGACCAGGCTCCCTCACATGGCCGTGAGATTCAGGGTTTCCCAGCTACACTTTGCAAGCTTTTGCTTGTGCCAAATGGGCTAATGCCCCATTAGCCAAAGCAAATCACATAACCACAGCCAGATTCCTGAGTGCAGAGAGAGAGAGAGGTGGAAAGAGAGAGAGAGAGAGAGAGAGAGAGAGAGAGAGAGAGAGAATGCCACTTTGCAGATGGATATGTTTACATAAATGGGAGAAATTTTTACAGTCTACCATACTCTTCCTCCTCTTTAAAGAACAAGGAAATAAAACTAGCGTATTTTAATGTGCTCTGTGTCAGCTGCATTCCTTAGATTTACATCTCATTTAATCAGAGAAGCTATGTAATTTCCTCTAAGCCACACAGCTCTTCATCCCTGGAGCCAAGAGTCAGTCTCAGAACTGCCTGTACCTAAACCTTAAGCTGTTTTCCACTACTCCTTCCTGTCCACCTGTGGTACCGTTGAATTTGTCATGTGGCGGTTCTTAGAGCACAATTTCGGACCCTGCCCTGTGTTCTAGTCAGTTGCTTTCTGTTCTCTTTTCCCCAGTGTGAGTCACTCAGCCTCCACTTGCCTCCCTACAGTGATGGGGAGCTCACTATCTACCTTGACACCCTAATTCACAGTTCAAAGCTCCACCTATTACAAACCTCTCTTAAGGCAAAACGAGATGCTAAAAAGCCGGGGTGTGAGTGAGGGGAGTGGGCAGGCAAGCGTTTGGTTAAGTTATCTCTTCTGCTCTGCAACCTCCAGTTTCTCTTCTTGAGCTGCCTGGTTTTGTAATCGTGGTTTATCTTTGTTCTGCGTCCTTTGGAAACTGCCATTTGCGTGGAAAGAACAAACACTGGGAACTTTTGATTAACTAGGTGAGGGTATATTTTTCCCTCGAAGAACATGAAAATAAGAAAAGAAATGTTTAGCCGAAACCGGTTTGGCTCAGTAGATAGAGCATCGGCCTGAGGACTGAAAGGTCCCAGGTTCGATTCCGGTCAAGGGCATGTATCTTGGTTGCAGGCACATCCCCAGTAGGAGGCATGCAGGAGGCGGCTGATCGATGTCTCTCTCTCATTGATGTTTCTAACTATCCCTCTCCCTTCCTCTCTGTAAAAAAATCAATAAAATATATTTAAAAGAAATTAGAAAATAAGTGTTAAAAAGCCTTATAAAACAGGAGCAAAGATCATCGCCCCCCTCCAACTCCTAGAATTGACCGTTCACTTGTGCTTGTCCCCAGCAGTACACCTTCTGAGAAGGCAGAGTGTGTGTGTGCAGCTATGTTCATAGATTCATTCATTCATTCATTCATTCATCATCAAACATGAAAAGAGTTAACTATATTCAAGATGCTCTATTGGATCAACTAGGGGGTATACCAATAATTCAAGCCCTTTACTCAAGGCTTTCGGAGTCTAGAAGGGGAAGAAGGGAGATGAATCTGACCTGAGGGGCAAAGGTCAGGCCTGTAGAAGGGACGAATTGCAGCAGGAACTCAGAGGCCGGAGGGATCACACCCCTGGGGGCGAGTCTGGGTCCTTCACCTTCATCTGAAGGCAGAACAGCGCCCCTTAACAAACGACATCGGAAGTCACGAAACCTGGCTCTTGCCGGAAACCCTCCAACAGGCGCACATACAAGGAGAAATCCTGACAGTCGAGGCCGCGGTCAGCCTTCCTGGATGGCAGGCGCTGTTCTGGGTGGGAGAGAAGTTGGGCAAATCAGCCGCAGAGCCGGGCCCTGCACCGCCTCCTTCCACGTCCACCCTGCAGAGGTTTCAGATGTCCTCTCCGTAGAAATTACCAGTGGGCAAACACAAATAAACTTAACGGATTTAACTGACAGAGTTAAACAAGCAGAAGATAGGATTTCTCTTAATGAGAATAAACTACTTGCATATGAAAAGGATTTAAAGCGGAGGATCCAATAACTCACCAGGAACTTGGAACCGATTCACAGGACCGGGAGGGACAAACGCCAGCAGGCAGGAAAAGTCTGTCTGGGCGCTGGGCGCTGCCGGAGGGCAGGGCAGAGCAGAGGGGCCCGTGGGGGCGGCATGGACTCAGGGCGGAAAGGTTCTGCGAGGGACCCCAGCCTCTGCAATGGCCGATGGGTGGGCACCAGTAAAGGGTTGTAAGGTGGGAGTGAGGAGGGGCGTGACTGAATTAAGTCCTTCCCTTCGAAAGATCTCTCTGCTTCACTGCGTGCACAGAGCCAAGGACACGAGCTGGAGGGGGCTGTCAGGCTGGGAGGTCCAGGTTCAAGAGTAACATCCAGCCGAAACCGGTTTGGCTCAGTGGATAGAGCATCGGCCTACAGACTGAAAGGTCCCAGGTTCGATTCTGGTCAAGGGCATGTATCCTGGTTGCAAGCACCTCCCCAGTAGGGGGTGTGCAGGAGGCGGCTGATCGATGTCTCTCTCTCATCGATGTTTGTAACTCTCTATCCCTCTCCCTTCCTTTCTGTAAAAAAAATCAATAAAATACATTTTTTTTAAAAAAAAGTAACATCCAACACTGGCTGCTGCCACTTTCTACCAGGTGAGCGTGGCCCCTACTTTGCCATTCAGCACTCTGGACGATAATGTCTCCCCATTAGGGTTTGTGTCATTGTAAATAAAATACTTCCTGCAGAAACTGGTTTGACTCCGTGGATAGAGCATCGGCCTGAGAACTGAAAGGTCCCAGGTTCGATTCCAGTCAAGAGCATGTACCTTGTTGTGGGCACATCCCTAGTAGGAGGCGTGCAGGAGGTAGCTGATTGGTGTTTCTCTCTCATCAATGTTTCTCTCTATCCCTCTCCCTTCCTCTCTGTGAAAAATCAATAAAATATATTAAATATATATTTTTTTCCCGAGACCCTCCCAGGGGCCAGGTCCTGGGCACAGCCTGGGGGATGCAGCTGGGAGGAGGGAGGTGGCCCTGGGCTCCCCCAGCGAAGTCCTAGTGGCCTTTAAATCCAGATGCCGCTGTCTGAATGGCTTGGTTGTAAAAACGGTTTCTGGCAATCGTCTGACTTTTTTTGTTTGCAATTAATAGAAACCCAACTTGCTTAAGGAATTGATTAAGGAATTGATTGGTTCGTAGGATTCCGTGCATAATGAGGGAGCCCATTAAAGCCGAGAAATTGCTGTGGGGCCCAGGGTCTTGGCATCTAGCACCGAAGCCTGGATTCTGGACCGTCACAACGCTCCCTCTGCGTTCCCGTCTTGTCTCTGCCTTTCCACATATCGGCCCTGTCCCTCCTTGGTGCGAAGAGACCCTTCCATTTTGGTGGGGACACAGCCACCAGCAGCCCTAGCTCAGCTACCCCGAAGGAGAAGGGCTTTTTGTCAGTCATCATCTACAGGGCAATCCCAGATCAGTTCCCGAGACCCTGCTGGGGTCAACTTCCTAACTCATCATGTGGCCAGGAAGATGGAGAAGAAGGATTGGCCAGAATTGGGTCCTGTGGCCAATGGCGGATGCTTACTAGCCTATTTAATAAAAGCACAGTATGCAAATTGTCCCAGTGACCGGGAGGTTGTTCGGGAGTTCCACCAGGGGATGAGGCCAGCCAGGAGAAGGGAGGGAGGCCCCAGTCAGCATCTGGCAGCTGCTAGGAACCCTACTGGTGCACAGATTTCGTGCACTGGACCTCTAGTATCCTATAGTCACTGGCTCCACCAGAAACACTGGGAGAGAAGGAATGGTCCCCAATGGGAGGCAAGCAAGGAGACCATGAAAGGCACTCAGCCTAGCCAAGACCGGTTTGGCTCAGTGGATAGAGCGTCGGCCTGCGGACTGAAAGGTCCCAGGTTCGATTCCAGTCGGGGGCATGTACCTTGCTTGCAGGCACATCTCCAGTGCGGGGTGTGCAGAAGGCGGCAGATCCATGTCTCTCTCTCATCGATGTTTCTGACTTTCTATCCCTCTCCCTTCCTCTCTGTAAAAAAATCAATAAAATATATATATATTTTTTTAAAGGCACTCAGCCTAGAGCCCCGGTGAAAAGGGGTGGCCTGAAGTTAGAGTACCCGGTAAGCACTGGGAGGAACCCTGTTTTCTCTGTCTGCTTTGCTCATGGGGACTGGGGTCCGGGAAGGAAAGGGCCTATCTTACAAACAGGGTGCAAGCTTCCTTGGAAAACCAGCTCGGAATCTCAGATTTCCCCCTCTAACCTGCTGCATTACCTGCAGTGAGCGCCACCCTCTGAGTTTCTTTATCTAACCCCCCCCCCCTCCGCATGGGGCTGTGGTGAGCCACCCAGTGACTCTCCAATGGACACCCCAGGATTCGGCCAGAGGACAACCGCAGCTCTCAACTGTGAGGCAGAAACGGCACTGGCAGCTGTGGCTGAATCTGGTCCGCAGATGTTTTGTTTGGCTCATCAAATGTTTTCAAAGAGTTGAGCCAATATTTAATAATTGAAAGATTTTTACATTAAAAATGCAGATTTCTGGCTTCTCTTGCAAAAAAAGAAGAAGAAGAAGAAGAGATCTGACATCATCAGATCTCAATTCCCACATGGCAGCAATCAGCTGAAACCGAGTAGCAAATGGCTTTTCACACAGGGCATGCGTCCCCTTGCTTCAGCTCACCGCAGGCCCCACCGCTCCCTACTGTCCCTAACGTCGTCGAGGCCAAGGCACAGTCACCGTGTGTCGCTGTGCTGGCCTCGCTGTTGTTTTTTACTGTAAGAAATGTGTTTCTGTGCTCATTTCTCTTTCAAAACGGAAAAGCAAATAGAATCAGGGGACGGAGGGGAAGGCGAGGGGGAGAGGGTCACACGATTTTTCTTAGACCCGACTCACTTCAACCCCCAGCCCCTCTAGGCATTGCAGTTGGTGAGGGTTGTCGTCTGGAATTATTATTTTTATTAGATCATTATTTCCCAACCAAGAGAATAATAGGCAGGCATGGCAGTAAACTTTCTGGAAGTAATAATAGCAAGCAATTCCCCAGCACTTACTGTATGCCAGACACCGTTCGAAGCCCTCTTACACATGGTATTTCGAGGCATCCTCAGAACCACCCTATGGACGCACCGCTATTCTTATCCTCATTTGCAAATGAGGAAACTGAGGCAGCGAGGGCGTAAGTGAGCATTCAGGGAGTTGAACCCAGATAGCCTGGCATCAGAGTCGTGGCTCATTAATCCTACTAAAGTCGCTGGTGCATGTGTGTGTGTGGGGGGGGGGGGGAAGGTGGTGAATATAGACAAACACACCGGTGTGCATGCACATGTGTACGCCACGGTGCTGTGGGCTGTGAGGGGAGTCTACGGGGTGACTGAGGAGAAAGGACGGAGATGCTGTGGGCTTGGAAAGCAAAACGGCTGGATCTTAGTCACGAGTCTCCTGCTCATCCGGGCAGTCTCCCCGCCCAAGTAGGCCCCATCTTTAAAATCAGGTGATCTGCCGAGACGGGTTTGGCTCAGTGGGTAGAGCATCGGCTTGCGGACTGAAAGGTCCCAGGTTCGATTCCGGTTGGGAGCATGTACCTTCCTTGTGGGCACATTTCCACTGTGGGGCGTGCAGGAGGCGGCTGATCGATGTCTCTCTCTCATTGATGTTTCTGACTTTCTATCTCTCTCCCTTCCTCTCTGTAAAAAATCAATAAAATATATTAAAAAATAAAAAAAAATAAAAAATAAAATCAGGTGCTCTCTCCACTGTCTCCCAGCTCTACTCCTCTGTGATCCTCTGATTTCCCTCCTCTTTTCAAACTGTTACCTGGAGATGAACCAGGGCCAACAAGTCAGAGCCGCGTGTTGGCTTGGAAAAGGCAGGGAAGCTTTGTCCCCGCTGGTGCCTCCACTGAGGCCGTGCCAGCGACCAGAGGGCCATTCACCGGCGGGGCAAGTCTGCCACTGCCAGTTCTTAGCCCCGTGACCGCTGGCCCAACTTCCAACCAGCCTGCCAGCTGCTCCCTTGCGATTCTCTTGAAAATCTGGGAGATCTGTCCCTTAACTACAGTGGTACCTCGAGATACGAGTGCCCTAACATACGAGATTTTTTGAGATACGAGCCATCGAGCGAGGGATTTTTGCTTTGAAATATGAGCAACATTTGAGATAGGAGTAATCCCGCGGATCGGCCGGCTGCACACAACCCACCAGTTTACCGAGACTCGAGCGTCTCATAGTTTCCCACACCTCGAGGTTACGGAACGAATTAAACTTGTATCTCGAGGTACCAGTGTATTTGGCTTCGGGTTGCAGAGTATTTTCCAGCTTTGGAAAGAGGGCTGGCCTGGCAGTCCGGAGACCTGCCTTCTACCGCTGGCCCTGGCAGTGTGACCCGGGCCCCGTCTCTGCTCTCATTCCCTGTGTGAATCGCCCTCCTGGAGCCTCAGTTTCCCCGCCTCCCTGGCTCTAGCAATGTCCAAGTCTCTACAACGAGAAGAAGTGTTCGGCGTCTGGCAACAGACATCACAGAGACCTCCGCCCAGTGAGGAAGGCTGAGACCGGGGCCGAGGGGACACAGGCCCAGATCTGGGCAGAAAGACAGAGTGAGGCAGGCGGCCCCTGTTCCCTGAAGAGGTGACACGAATCCCCATCGCCTGGGAGTGTCAGCTTACCATGACAAAAGGGACTCTCAAATCAGGGAGGTGATCCTGGATTATTCAGGGCGTCCAGTCTAATCACAGGAATCTTGAAAAGCACAGAACTTTCCCGGCCGGGTTTGGAGAGAAGCAACAAGAGAAGAAGGAGCAACTGGCAGCAGGAGAGAAGATCGAACCCCCACTGCTGGAGGGGACACATAGGAAGTAAGGAAAAGGGGTGCAGGCAGCTTCTGGCAGCAAAGACCTGTCCAGGCTGATGGCCAGCAAGGAAGTCGGGGCTCAGTCCCCAAACTGAGGAACAAAACTCTACCCAGAGGCAAATTCTGCCCCTGAGCTTCCAGGTAAGAGCCCAGCCCGGCCCCCCAAGTGAGATCCGCAGCAAAGGACCCCCCCAAGGTACTGTGCCCAGACTTCTCCCCCACAGAACTGTGACGTAACACATGGGCGGGCTTTCAAGCAGCTCACTTCGTGGTGATTGGTTCTGGCAGCAAAGAAAACAAGTGCAGGTTGTGGCTGAGGAGAGACTAAAGGCCAGCTGTGGTCTCCGAGGCCCCACGTCGTGTAGAGAAATGGGCTCAGACCAGGACGGCGATGGATGCGGCTGAAAGGAGGGTGTGACTCAGCAATCAGACCTGGAAGCATCAGTCCGATTTGGAGGTGAAACATGAGGGGGTGTTCCCTCCAAGGGAGGTGGGGGACTTTCTCCCAGCCCCCAGAGAGTACCTGTTCATGCCAAGGGGAGCAACTAGGAGCTTGAGGCAACCCTACTGAGCACAGCCAGGGGGGGTTGTGGGGGAGAGCGAGCTTCACACACTGGACACACCCCAGGCTCACGAGCATCCCAGGGGATCGGTACCCTCCTCAGCCCACGTGATAAACGGCTGTGCTCATGTTTTTCACATGTTCATCTCATTGCACAGTTCCTGCATGGCTGGAAGGCCACGGAGTCAGAATGGGGGATGTAAATGATGAGAGAAAGGGGATGTTTGTAGAATGAAATTCTTCCTTCGCCACCACAAACTTGTGATGAATCAAGCCCCTCTGTTAATTTCCACGCTGTTGCGTTTTATTAGCCCACAATTCCAGGCTGAAAGGCCATCGAAGGAGGAGGATTAACTCGGTTTGGTCCCGCACACATGGACCACACACCCCGTTGTGTGCTGTGCGCTAGGCCAGGAAGAAGGGAATGAGGTAAAGAGCATTTATAATCGCCGTGGAGCTGTGGTTTTGTGCCCCAACGGAAGACAGTTCCCTCACTGACTTGATCTCATCACAACAGTGTCTCTTCAAAGTGGGGGTTAGCAGGGAGGGACCCCCCACTCCGCGCCCTGGCTTCCATACTCTCATGCATGCGTTCCCACCGCTCATGCCTTCAGCTCCAGCTGAAATCTGACCTGTTGGAATTTGACAGTCCAGAGATTTTAAAAAAATCGGTGCACTCTGCAGTTTGCCTCCCAGGAATCGATCCTTCAGAAATAACTATGGATGTGCGTAGCGATGCCTGTCCGGAGTGACTCATCACAGCTTGAAAAACCCCCTGGATACACACCAACGGAGCACTGGTTACACAAATGATCGTGTATCCGTCGCATGGACTCCTTCTGTGGTCACTCAACATCATGCAGACCCACATTATGGTTATGGACATATCATCATCTTGCAGTGCCGGAAGGAAGCCAGGCTACCAGGGAATATGACAGTATCACAGTGTCCCAGGACCCGACTATCATTTCGCCAGAGCTGAGGATATTTCCAAGGTTATGAACCAGAAGACTTTCCTCCATCGAGAAACATCTACAAATACATTTCCATTCAGAATATCTAATGTGTTTCTTGACCCCACGCACCTGAAATTTGCCGTTTTCTCTGAATGTCAGAGACGTTGGATACCGGGGCACAGTTTTAAAGAACCCTGTCTCCAGGACTTAAAGGAAGCTGAGTGTGCCCCCCCAAGTCATGGGCCAGGAGCGCCCCCACACACAGGCGGAGCTGAGAATGAGAGAGGGGGAGTCGCCTTCCCGATGGCTTGAGCGTTTATCAGTGAAAACGAGAGAAAGGCTAGAGGTGGGGGGAACTCTGGGAGAGAAAAAGCCACAAACAAATGGGTCCCCGGGCTAAGCGCATCTTTGGGGAAGACAATAGACTCAATTAAGAACCTGAGCGGTAAAAGGAGCCTCCCAAACAAAACAGAATTGAGCAGAGAGGGGAGACCCGCTCCCATAAATAACCCAGCGTAATTAGGACAGATCAACAGTTCCCATTAAAGAAACATCAGGCAGTCAAGTCCTGGAAGTCGGGGAAAATGGAGTTCTTAATTAAATCCTCATCAGAATTGCTAGTACCCGTCTCCTCCACATCCCATTTCCCCAGGTCTCCAGTGTAGGTGCGCCAGGAAATGGCTTGGTTCTGTGTAATCACAGGAAATGAGTTCTTTCCCCGTTCAGTCTGAACAAGGACTGATGCAGAAGCACTGGGTCCTAATAATTCTCGAGACAACGAACCTTCAAAGAAATCTGGCTGAGTCTTCGTATTCCCAGAGAGTTGCCATACATTCAATCTTCTCTTTTTTAAAAAAAAATATTTACCTTCTCTTAATTAATTCCTCTACTCAATATCCTGCCTCGGTTCCCTCATGTCTATAAAAGACAGTAAAAATGACTAAGACTTGGAATTCTAGGGACTTCTTTCTCTTCCCCTTTTCCTAAACGTTGCTCATTTTCATTGGCCCCCTTTTTTGCTGAGTCATGTAACTTTTATGACAGCACATTGTTCTAATGGTTCTATTTTATGATTAGCTATTATTGATAATCTATTACTATGCTAATTTATAAATTAATTTTTTACTGTAGGTATGTATGTAGAAGAAACTACAAGGTATAATATACAGTGGTACCTTGAGATACAAGTTTAATTCGTTCCGTAACCTTGAGGTGTGGGAAACTATGAGACGCTCGAGTCGTGGTAAACTGGTGGGTCATGTGCAGCCAGCCGATCCACGCGATTACTCCTATCTCAAATGTTGCTCGTATTTCAAAGCAAAAATCGCTTGCTTGACGGCTCGTATCTCAAAAATCTCGTATGTTAGGGCACTCGTATCTCGAGGTACCACTGTATAAGGTTTGATGCTATCCACTGTGTCAGGCATCCACTAGGCGTCTTGGAACATAACCCCAGTGGATAAGGGATCTACTTTATCCAGAATCTTCGACAACTGTCTCCCTGCTCAACACGATTGGTCCTCCTCTGTGCTCCAGGTCAATGAGTACAACCCCCAACTGTTTCCATCCAAACCTCAAGCTCAAAACCTGGACCTCTTACTTGATATTTCCTTCCCACGCATCTCTTTTATCCAAATCCTCCTAAATCAAGAATCATCAAACTTTCCCCTAAAGGAAATACTTTAAGCTTTGAGGGCCATGTGGGCTTTGATTGTGACTATTTACCAGTTTTAACCTCTGGTCTGTTGGTGTAGCATAGCTATATTATATGATTTCTCGGCAAGTCATTTTCAAACATTTCTATTTTAAGAATAGATAATAGATGGTCCATTTGCCAAAAGACCACTACTACTAGTTTCATGTATCTTCCTAGAGATAATTATGCATACACACACATATGCAATGCTAGCCTATTATTTGTGTGCATGGTTCTAAACCTTGCTTTCAATGTATTTCCCTTCTTTTATCCAATCTGTCTTGCAAATAGTTTCTTATCCTCATTACTAAACTTCAAGGTTCCCCCTCTCCTTTAATATTCAAACTAGAGGCCCAGTGCACAAATTTGTGCACCAGTGGGGTCCCTGGGCCTGGCCTGTGAAATTGGGCCAAAATCATCGCCAGAGGAGTCCCAGATTGTGAGAGGGCACAGGCCAGGCCAAAGGATCTCATGGTTCACAATCGGGGCTGGGGAGGGACGCAGGAGATTGGCCAGCTGGGGAGGGACCACCAGAGTGCTCTAGGGTATGTCCAGCCAATCTCACTCAGTCCCAATCAGCTGGACCCCAGCAGCAAGCTAACCTAGTGTCTGCCCCCTGGTGGTCAGTGCATGTTATAGCAAGCAGTTGAGTAGCCTTAGCACATCATTAGCATATTACACTTTGATTGGTTGAATGACCCACCAGACACTTAGCTTATTAGGCTTTTATTATATAGGAATTTAAAATATGTATGTATTATCCAAGACCTACAAAAAAGGCTTAAAAATAATATCAGGTATACTCATCTACCTACTTCCCACTGAAGAAACTGAAACTTACCGATGCTGTGAAATCCCCCTTGTAAACACTCTTCTGGGATCATCCCGTCCTCCCTCCTGGCACTATTCTAAATTTTTGTTGGAAATATATTTTTATTGATTTCAGAAAGATGAAGGGAGAGGGAGAGACGGACAGAAGCATCAATGATGAGAGAGAATCATTCATCAACTGCTTCCTGCACACCCCTTACTAGGGATCGAGCCTGGACATGTGCCACCTGACCAGGAATCAAAACCGTCATTTCCTGACGGTTCAACCACTGAGCCACACTGGTCGGGCCTGAGTTTATTTTCTAATTAAGGACAATATCAACTAGAAAAAAAACAAACAAACAAGAATATCTATAAAAATGGGATCAATTATATATAGTGAGAGGAATGTTATCAAAGCCACTGCGAAATGGAAGGGCAGCAGCTACTGCATTAGTCACTAATGGTATTTTGCCTAGAAGTGCTTTCCACCCGATACTTTCAATGTGCTGCTGAGGCTTTTTTATTTTAAAGCAACTTTTCCCCAAAATAGCGTAATTTGATTCATCATCCATTTAGACAAATATGTAATGAAACAGGAAGTGATTCTCAAGGCCTCTTAACTATACTGACATACATTTGTTTCAGCTTTAGCAGGGGAGGCTGTTAGAGTTAAGGAAAGAAATTTACTGAAAGAATATTGGGTGAGCCCACGGAATCTCAGGAGGCCTGAGAATAGGGCTGAGTGCCTCTAGCCCAGAGCTGTGCCCCAAGTCAGGCTGCAGAAGGGGTCCACGGCGACATTACCAACATACCTGCTGCACAGGCTGTGTGGCTTGCCCCGCTGACCCCACTGACACCAGACACGCAGCTGATATCACTGTGTCCCTAGAAAGTGGGTGTAGTAACCGTGGCGGCTGCCACCCACAGTCATATGGGATTTCTGCAGATTCCCTAATATCTTCTGTTACTAGTTTCTAATTCAAAACCTGGTGTCATCTGATTATCAAAAACCGAGTAATACCGAAATTGGTTTGGCTCAGTGGATAGAGCGTCGGCCTGTGGACTGAAAGGTCCCAGGTTCGATTCCGGTCAAGGGCATGTACCTTGGTTGCAGGCACATCCCCAGAAGGGGGCGTGCAGGAGGTGGCTGATCGATGTCTCTCTCTCTCATGGATGTTTCTAGCTCTCTATCTCTCTCCCTTCCTCTCTGTAAAAAATCAATAAAATATATTAAAAAAAAAAAAAAGCTGAGTAACGTAACTATACCCTAGCTGCAAGAGAACCTGGGAAAGTGAGTTTCTGCCATTCCTCTTCTTACAGTGAGAGGTAGCCTCTCCAACTACATATAGTGGCATGTGGAGTGCGATCAGGGCCCCGAGCAGAGGATGCAGAGCTGGCATGAAGCGCTCTGAATGCTTAAGAGCCAGGAAGTGCTGGGGCAGGACTCCTCGATCATATAGGCAGTCTTGGAAGGTGAGAGAGAGGACATGGATGAAATACGTGGTTCTGGCCTCGTAGGAAGGACAGCTTTCCCCACTCTGTTCGCCACTGGGAGAGAAGGGAATGCTACTCTTCCATCTCCAAGACACATGGTGGGAAAGGGCACCAAGAAATTCACTCATAGAGACCGAGGCGCCTGCGAAGAGAGACGGGCACCTCAGGTTCCCAGGGGGTATTCATTAGGCCAAAGACTCGCTGGTCCTCCCTGCGATCCTACTGGAGCCGGACGAAGAGAAGAGGGCAGGGTGAAGAGAAGAGAGGGCAGGGGGAAGAGAAGAGGGCAGGGTGAGGAAAGAGCTCTCTAGAGGACATGACCTTCATCAGACCGAGCCAGAGAAGCTAAAGAGCCAACAGAGAGAGGACCACAGCCAAGATGAAGGAGGAAAGCGGGGATTGTCCCAGCTCCTGTTTCCTCACACCAGGGGCATCTGGACCCAAAGGGAAGTAGGAGGAAAGGTCCCAGGGTGGACCTGGACCCGCCTTCACTCCACTCTGATGCTGGAGTGCCGGGAGGAGAAAGCAGAGCACATCTGCCCCTTCTGGTCCAGGGCCCAGGCCTGCCTGCTATGAGGTGGGCGAAAGCCCTGGCTCAGAAGTGGGCTTGGACCCAGACTGGCTTCCAACAGCCATAAGGACCCCCAAAGCCAGTGAGTCTTTCTGCGATGTGAGTAAGGGTTAGAAATAGGGGGAACTAAAACCGCTTCCCATCTGTAGCCCTACAGAGACACGCAGCTCCAAACTCTGTAACACATCGGAAGGGCTTCCGGTGCAGTAAGGCGAACCGAAAGAAAATCTGCCCCCTACAGGGGGAGCCTTAGTTTTCTCTCTGGGTGGACTGGAGAACAAAAGGACAGCTGTTGGAACCTTGGGAAGTATGTTCACCAATATTTAATTTCTA
Source organism: Lasiurus borealis (assembly GCA_004026805.1). Classification (NCBI taxonomy): domain Eukaryota; kingdom Metazoa; phylum Chordata; class Mammalia; order Chiroptera; family Vespertilionidae; genus Lasiurus; species Lasiurus borealis. Next base: position 35,229 of record PVJN01014147.1, read on the forward strand.
AAAATATTTAGCAGATTGTTTTTTCAAGCTGGTGCTTCTCAGACAACAGTTACAAGGAAAACGGAATTATCCACTGGCCCAAACAAGTCTGGGAACGAGACAAACAACATCGGTGGTGGGAAGGTGAGCAGGCAGTGAAAACCATAGCATGGACGTGAAAATGGAGACCCTCGGCACCGGGCCGACTTCTTCACCTGAACTATCCTCCGCTGAGTGAGCAGAAAAGGGTGACCCAGGGTCAGGAGGCCAGGGACCTGGCCTCTCAACAGGACGGGCCCCCATCTAGAACTTTCCAACATCACCCTGAGAACTCTGCCCCACATCACCGGCCACTTTCTGGTCCTCACCCCTTGCAGATCACTGATGTGGCTCATCAAACAATCATTTAAGAGAGGAATCTGCCGAAACCGGTTTGGCTCAGTGGAGAGAGCGTCCGCCTGTGGACTGAAGGGTCCCAGGTTCGATTCCAGTCAAGGGCATGTACCTTGGTTGTGGGCACATCCCCAGTAGGGGGCATGCAGGAGGCAGCTAATCGATGTCTCTCTCTCATTGATGTTTCTAACTCTCTATCCCTCTCCCTTCCTCTCTGTAAAAAATCAATAAAAAAAATATATATATATACATATATATATATACATATATATATATATATGAAGAATCTTAGAATCCACATATTCCCCTAAGTCTGGATTCCTCCGATATTACGACTCTCAGACCGAGAGAAGCCGGCCTGGCGTTGAACGTGACCGGCCATCATCAAACCTCCCGTTAGCCCCTCGCCCCGCCGTTTGCGGGCTTGGGGTTGACAGGCTTGACTCCGAGTCCCGCGTTGCCGCTCTCTAGCTACGTGATTGTGAGCGAGTTTCTCCATCCCGTTAAACAGGAGAATGTCTGGCAAGCTCTTGTGCGTTCCCTGGCACGGAGGACGCGGCCAGTAAATATCACTTCTCGTTGTTGTCGAGAGCGACTCCCCCGTTAACCTGCGAGCCAGGCAGGGGCCTGGCGGCCGACTTTTGTTTCGCTCCCAGTTGGGAAGCATTTTTATATTCTAAACCCAGATGATTAGGGCGTAGGACACAAATCACAGGAATTTTAGCCCCAAGCACAGAACTTCAAAGGCATTTTTGCTTTGTGATAGCCAGCTGTGGGCATCGCCTCTCCCGAGTTGGGGGGCAAGAAGGGGTGTGATGGGGGAGGTTGTCAGGGAACCGGGGGAGGCAGCTGTATGGGTCAATTTCTTGCTCACTTTTCGCTACCCGTTGGGGCGAGTTGGGAGACGCGTGAGCAGAGCACAGCTAAAATCTGTACTTTCCATCCCCTCCATGGTAAAGACATTGACCCTGAGGCACGGAGAGATGCCCCAGCTTCAAACCCTTCCAGTCCATCCCAGTGCAGTGACTGTCCCTCTGCACCGTGTGGCTCCTTGGCCACTGCTGCCAGGGTGAGCCCCAAAGGCTGCAGGGCCAGAGGGGGTTCTCGGTCCACGTGTACCAAACGCTTCCCTTTGCCCGTCTGAGGATTTAAATCTCAGCTCCTCTCTCTCTCTCTGGAACATTCATCTCTCTGCTGCGCATAAGCAAAACACACTCTTCCTGCATGAAATTCTGCACGCTCAGCGGGATATTTTTGGGCAGAGAGGAGGATTGTAATGCAAATGCCCTCGATTTTCCTGGGAGTCTCTGACTCGCGTGGATTTCAGTTGACATAAGTGAGCTTTCGGCGGATGGAAATCCCCCTTCGCCCTGGGGACACGTGTGCGTGGCGGCAGGTACTTCCACGGGTGGCATTTGCTCGCAGGTCGGTGAAACGAAGTGAGGGCCCGGGGCCAGGACAGGGAAAGGGTGCGAGGCAACAACAGGTCTGGAGCAGCGTCCGGGGAGTAGAAACGGGGGTCTCCAGACCACAACCAAGAACCAGGAACCGGGGAGACCTGCAGGGGGTCCCTTAGGTGCAAAGCCCACAAACAGCGTCACAGGAGGCAAGGAGGACACAGAGGAGCAGAGTTGTGGGGGGGACCCCACAGGCCCAGCTGCTGCGTGTGCTGTCGGCTGTGTTCGAGCAGCAGCGGCAGCCAAGGGAGCAGGAAGAACCAGCCATGCTTGCCTGGCAGAGGCCTGGGTGGAGAGCAAGCTGCTGCGGGCGGGCGCCCCTGAGATTCTCGGGGTGTGAGGCGGTTCCACGAGTGGTTCTCTGTTCCCCAGAGGAACGTTCCCGGGGCCTGGGGCACCTCCCAGCATCACAGACCTCTCCCGGCGTTGCCATGGTCCAGGGGATGAGGGCGCATTCGCCCGGAGGAGGGTACCGTGAGAAGAAAAAGCAGAGCCGTTTTCAACGTCAAACAGTGTTGAACAGTTCCTTATGTGGGTGGGTACCCCACATCAGTGGTATCAAACTGGGCCTCAGAACTGTTGGACATTGAAATTGGGACTCAAACATTTTTTGTTCTTCTAGGTTTATTTCTAGCCTGCAGAGGCAAGATGTTTTTAAAGACAAGAATCGGGGGGTTGGGGGGAATAGATACAGGGGCAAAGAAGCAATGAACAGGCTGTCCTGTTACAGTGGGAAGGCAGGGGAGGTTGGGGGAGGGGCTGTAAGAGATCAACCAAAGGACTTGTATGCATGTGTGTAAGCATAGCCAGTGGATACAGGACAGGAGGGGTTGGGGGGGAAACAGGTGAGGGCAGGTACTGGGGGGTGGGGAAGGTGAGGGAGGGGGAGGTTAACAGGGAAAAGAAAGGAGACATAGGTACTACTATTTGTAATACCTCAAACAATAAAAATATAGATTTAAAAGGAAAAAAAAGCAGAGCCGTTTGGAGTGGAGGAGCGTCCAGCATATGATAAGGAAGAACTCTCTTCCGGTCAGCAGGACTCAGCACGCAGGCCATCAAGGAGAGAGAGCTTCCCGCCCCAGAGGTGAGCGCCCTCCGGCAGGGCTTCCGGGGCAGAGTGGGGGGGGGCACTAGACCCCCGCTGAGGCCCTTCGGCCTTCAGACCTGGGAGGCAGAGTGGGCCCCTGTCTGACCCTGCAGAGCTGCCCAATGTGCTCAGCCACACCCTCATCCTGCCGCAGCCCCAGGCCCTCTGTGGCCCGGCCCGACTCATCTCCTCCCGCTGCACCACGCTGCCAGCTCTCCGGGTCCATTCGAAGCCCCTGCTGTCGGCAAGTGCCCTGTTCCCTCTTGGGTCGGGGGCTGAGCCCCCTCTCTGTGACACTTCCTTGCTTTGCCTCTCCTTGGCTCACCCTGCTCATCCTCCAAGCCCCTCCCTCCTGGAATCACTCTGCCCTAAGCCCTGAGAGTGGATGAGGGGTTTCCTCTTATCTTTCCCACTTCATAACACAGCACTGCGCTGTGACTGTGACTCACAGCACGGGGGCCACCGGGGGACAGGGACACGCCTGCCTGGCCATCCAAGAGTCCCCAGGGCCCAGCACCCTGCCTGGCACCTGCAGCCACTGAGCCACGGCCGCCTCCTTCCCCATCCCTCTGGTCAGGCCCGAGCCTGCCTGGCTGAGCACAGGGATTTGGTGTCATGGCTGACTTTGGAACCCTGGAGCCTGGAGTTGAATTTTTTTTTTAGTTTACCTAGTTTCCCCATTTTCATCCTCTGAGTATGGAGATTTTTAAAGAAGATTAATTGAGGCAAAAACAGGCATCTGTTGTGTTCTCTCAGGGAGAAGATGACATCCTCTCTGACCCTGCAGAGCTGCCCAACGTGCTCAGCCACACCCCGATCCTGCCGCAGCCCCAGGCAGAATGGCTAATGCACAGAGCACTTTGCTCAGAGAGACCAGGATTCTAGTTGGGGACCCTCTGGTTACCCGCTGTGTGACCCGGGGCTAAAGGCTGACTCTCTCTGGGCATCATTTACGGGCATCAAATATTTACTGCGGCCCTAGCACTTTTAGAGAGAGGTGACTGAACACAGACGCAACCCCTGCCCTCACAGAATGTACAATCTAATGGCGGAACAGCAAACAACCGACTACATAAATACAAATTGCAATCAGAGCTACAGTGGAACTGAGTCATGTACAGTAATAGAGAATAACGGAGGCAAGTGCGGAAGAAACCTACTTAGTTACGAAGAGCTGAGATTTCGGTCTGAAGGATACGAAGAAGCCGGGGATGGATGTTTCAGGAAGATGGGCCATGGCAGGTGCCTTGGGCCTGAGGCGGCCGCCACTGAGAAATAAAGAGAAATCCAACATGCCTGCAGATTTGGTGTCTGGTGAGGCCTGCTTCCCGCTTTACAGATGCCTCTCTTCTCACTGTGCCCTCACCCAGCAAATTGGGGAGGGAACTCCCTTTAGTCTCATTGAGAGAAGCACTAATCCCATTCAGGAGGGCCCCACCCTCTCCATCTAATCTCCCCCCTAATACCGTCCCATTGGAGATTAGGTTTCAACAAAGGAACCGGAGGGGAACATAAACATTCCATCTCTGGCACTTGCTACTAGAAGAAGAAAGATGTTCTGATAGGCTTCCACTGAAACTCAGTGATGAAGGAAGGCTAAACATGAAGGATTGGGCCAAGGTGTGCCAGATAAAAAGAAAACTGATACCTTGAGCTAAAACAAGGTAAAATTCCAAAATATGGAATGAGACAAAACAGAGCACTTGATGATGTGACACGCTACGATTCACCAAAAGTATGCGACAGTTATGAATATCAATGCGCCACCTAGCACACAGTAATCTCTGTAAAGCAGAAACTCTAGCAGATGCAGAGCAAAATGTACGGAAACCACTGATGAAGGAAGATTTAACACACACTTTTAACTCTAAGAAAGAGGTAGACAAATATATAATATGGATAGAACTAATATGGATACACTCCGGAGCAACATCATCAATAAGGGACATCTTATGTCTATCTATCAAAATTTACATCCTTATTGATAATAGAGAATACATGAAAGAAATGTTCCCAGAAATTAACAGTACATTAGGTCACCATGGAGATCTTAGTAAGTAATATAAAAAAATACAGACTAAGGAGATCGCTAACTATAACATGAGCAGAAAGCATAGATAAGCAGAAAGAATAAATTCCCCAAATAGGGAATGACAAGGAAGAAATAAACATTGAAACAAAAGAAATTTTTAAGATCTCTGTTTGATCCTAGCCAAAAGGCTGAGAAATGAGGAAATTTTTTAGATATCTTTGCACAATTGTATGCATATTTTAAAGCCTAGAGGAAAAAGGTAGCTTTCTAGGATAAACTTTATTTACTGAAATTGACACAAAGAGAGATAGCTTATATAGAACAATCTTTATAATAAATAGAGAAAGTTACAAAAGAGCAAACTCCCATACAAATATCAGGCCCAAATGCTTTCAAATGTTTTCTACCCATTCCTTCAAAAAGGAAGATATTCCCAATACCATTTAAACTGTTCAAAATGATATAAAAAATTGCAAATTTCAGAATTTTTATATGAAGTAAAAATAATGTTGATAACTAAACCTGATAAATGTTGTATTAGAAAGAGAGCAAACCAATCTCACTTGTTAATAATTATACAAAAAAATCCTAAATAGAATTTTAGCAACAGTTCCCACAATACATTCAAATAACATATATGTGAAATGCTAAAAGATACTCTTTAAGAAAAGGAAGAAGAACAAAAAGGTAAAGATAAAAATTATGCATAATAAATACATATCTATCAACAAGTGAATCAAAAATCTGATGAACAGAATAAACTGGTGAATATAATAGAATCAGAGGCATAGAAAGGGAGTGGACTGACAATTCTCAGGCAGTGTGGGAAGAGACTGGACAAAAATCGTACACCTATGGATGAGGACAATGGTGGGGAGATAAGGGCAGAGAGTGGGGTGGGAACGGGGTGGAGGGGAGCTATGGGGGGAAAAAGAGGAACAATCGTAATAACCTGAACAATAAAGATTTATTGAATTAAAAATAAAATACAGTAAAATAACACATATGGCAAAAATTTATGACAACAATTCAAGGATGGCTCAATATTAGAAAATTAGAATACCATATTTTCTGGCACATAAGATGACTGGGCGTATAAGATGACCCCCAACTTTTCCAGTTAAAATATAGAGTTTGGGATATACTCACCGTTATAAGACCACCCATCTTCCAATGCACACCAAATAAAATTTTAAAAAAACATCAGATTTTATTTCAATATGGTAATTTTAATTCAAATGCTTATGAGATGCAGGTACTTAGCAGGAAAACTGTCACTTATAAACATAAGGCTGTTTGTCATCAAACATGTAAACATAAATCCGTGCAAGTGGATTAAACTTTTCCTAATTTACCCTAAAGCTGAAAGGAAGAATAAACCCGTGGGAGCTGGCATGCTGTTTGTTTTCTAAGCTGTCAATCAAACTGGAACTGATGATGACAGGAGGAAGATACCTACTGTACAGCGCCGCCCTTGCTGCTTTCATACCATCGCCCCATATGGCGGGAATGCGGCTATGGCTGATTTTGAGCTCCCCTCACCGTATGCGGAGACCACAGATTCTCCGGTTGGGCTCAGAAGTTTCAGCACCTGCCCTATAAGACAACACCCAGCATATAAGATGACCCCCGACCTTTGAGAAGATTTTCCTGGGTTAAGAAGTCGTCTTATATGCCAGAAAATATGGGTAATCCAAATATTAATAATTCTAATAAGGAAAATAATATAATCATCTCCATAGATGCTTGGTTAAGTAATACAACTTACTATTTCAAAGATAATATATAAATTGTGTCCAATTGCAGTAAAAATACTAACACTTTTTTTTTCTGGAACGAACAACTTAATTTTAAAGTTTTTATGAAAACAAGCAAAGCGTCCAAGAAAATGCCAGAAATTTAAAGCAACAGCAAGGGAACGAATTCTCCCAGATGTTAAAACATTGAAGAAGGACTCTAAAATTAAAATAATATGGCATTGACACATAATTTGACAGGTACATCAATAGAACAGAACTAAAAGACCAGAAGTAGACCCATTACACATAGAGAGTTTATGGTATTAAAGAAGAAACCTCAACTTCATGAAGAAATATGAACATTTAAGATCAATGACACAGGACAATTAGATAGTCCCTTAGTGAACATAAAGTTGGATTCTTAACATCTACCTAGGTAATTCACGGATGGAGAAATGGATGGAAGGATAGCTATCTAAAAAAGATATATAGTAAAATGTGAGTGGTAGAATCTAGATGCGAGGTATGTAGGTTCATTGGAAAAATCTTTCTGATTTTCTTGATGTTTAACATTTTCAAAATCATCTGTTAGGGGAAATTCTTTTTAAAAGCTAGGAATTGACTTGAAGTCAAATTAGGACAATCTGAACATCAAAACCAATAATGAAAATAATGGGTTATAACAAAATGCATTAACTTCAATATCCATGAGTGAATCTTGAGAGAGAGTGAGAGCGAGAGAGAAAGAGCAAGAATCAAATACAAACACTGAGAGTGACCTTTGCTTATGTATGCCACTTCTTTCAAGTGCATCAGCCAAGAAAGAGAGAGGGAGAGAGGGAGAGAGAGGGAGACAGATGGTTTTATAAATCCATCTAGGTAGGTAGATAACTGCCCTGTTTGGTAGGCATGACTCTCTCCATTTTATGAAGAAATCAGTGGAGCTGCCAACTCTTGACCAGTGTCACAAAGTGTAATTCAAACCCAGATCCGTCTAACCTCACGTCCCTGTGTGTTAATTTGCAGCCTTACCTACAAAGGAACCAGGCAAAGCCAGGGAGCGGACGTTTCAACACGACTCAGAGAGGAGCACACAGAAACGTGTTAAACCAAAGTCACTCTGATCTATGCCCCGCATTCCCCCCAGGGCCTGGGGGAGGCAGAGGCAGGGAGACTGAAAGTGGAGCCCGCTGTGCAGCAGCAGTGGCTCCTGGCTTTGGGGTGTGCTGGAAGGAAGAGGGGAGGACCTGAGCTGGGCCAGGTCCCCGGAGGCTCTGCGTGCCCGGCTGGGAAGGACGGGCTTCCCCCGGTTGGCAGCAGGAGCCAGGGAAGGTGTGAAAGGACGTGGCCAGGCGGCGATGTGTTCATCGCTTTCTCCCTCCCCTTCGGAGGCCACCCTACAACAAACGTGAACACACAGAGCCCACAGAAGGAACTAGAGCAGGTTTTGGATGTTTTATTCATGAACTAAACACTGGTCAAGTAAAAAAAACAAAAAAACAAAAACCCTTAACAAGATTAAAAATTGATGTCCAAAGAATGATGCAGTGGCTTGGAATGGCCCTGAGGAGAGAGGCGGAAAAATGAAAAGCCATTTCACAAAAGATTGAGGCTCCAGGGTGCTGGAGGTCTGAGTGCAGGCAGCGGCTGTCCTGGCGCTGTGGTTCTCTACCAAACGCAGTGTTTCTGTGCGGGGACGCCTTCAGGGGGAGGGGGCACTGGCCATTGTCCAAGGGCTGGGGGACCCCCACAAGCCTGAGCAGGACCCCTCCACCCTTCCCCACCTCGCTGGGCCAGAGGCAAAAGCTGGGGTGCTCACAGAACCAGCCTCTCCCACCGAAACGGTCCCAGCATCCTCCATCTGGTCCTTCATTACAGCCTCCTCATCTGTTAAGAGACCACCTGCATTCCTTCCCTCCAAAAAGCAAAGCAAAGCATTTATGGCTCCCTTCCTTCTAACCACACAACTAACAACAAAGGCCCTGGCAAGGTGGAGAAGATAAAAAAAGCAAAAAGGAGAAAATAAAAATCGCACATGATTTTACCAACCAGAGGTAGACAGTTACAGACTCTTTGCAAACGTAATCGTATAAAATATGCTATTTTGTAATGAGCTTTCTTTAACTAATGACATATTATAAAATTTTAGCTATATACATGAATACTCTTCGGTGCTATCATTTAAAATAATAATTTAGCCAATCCCTTTTTATTGGACATTTGGGTTATTTCCAGTTTCTTTAAAAATTACAAATAGCATTATATAAACACCCTTGAACACAAATGTTTTTGTGCATTGTGGTTATTTCACAGAAAAAAAGGACTTTTCTAAATTCATATGGAAGAATAAAAGACTCCAAAGAGCTGTAGCGATGTTGAGAAAGAGCAAAGTAGGAGGGATCTCAGTACCAGATACCACGCTGTATTACAAAGCCACTCTTCTCAGAACTGCTGGTACTGGCACAAGAACAGACAGATAGACCAACGGAACAGAACAGAGAACCCAGAAACTGACCCAAGCCATTATGCTTAATTAATATTTGACAAAGGAGGCAAGAGCATACAATGGAGTCAAGACAGTCTCTTCAATAAATGGTGCTGGGAAAATTGGACAGATACATGCAAAAAAAAAAAAGAAACTAGACCACCAACTTACACCATATTGGATAAAACTCAAAACGGATAAAGGACTTAAGCATAAGATGGGAAACCATAAAAATACTAGAGGAATCCACAGGCAGCGAAATCTCAGACATAGGTCATAACAATATCTTTACCAATACGGCTCCTAGGACAATGGAAACTAAGGAGAAAATAAACAAGTGAGACTACATCAAAATAAAAACTTCTGCACAGCAAAAGAAACCATCCACAAAACAAGAAAGCCCACTGTATGGAAGAATATATTTGCCAATGTTATCACTTATAAAGGTTTAATCTCCAACATCTACAGCTAATTTATACAACTTAATAAAAGGAAGATAAATGATCCAATTAAAAAAAATGGGTAACGGACCTAAATAGAATCTTTTCAAAAAAAGACAGAAGGCCAAGAGACCCATGAAAACATGCTCAAAGTCACTAATTATCTGAGAGATGCAAATCAAAATGACCATGCGACCATGCGATGCCATCTCACACCTGTCAGAATGGCTATCATCAACATATGAACAAACGACAAGTGCTGGAGAGGATGTGGAGAAAAAGGAACCCTCGTGCATTGCTGGTGGGAACGCAGACTGGTGCAGCCACTGTGGAGAACAGTATGGAGTTCCCTCAAAAAAGTAAAAACGGAACTCCCATTTGACCCAGCGATCCCACTTCTAGGAATATATCCTAAGAAACTAGAAACACCAGTCAGAAAGGACATATGCACCCCTATGTTCACAGCAGCAGAATTCACCACAGCTAAGATTTGGAAACAGCCTAAGTGCCCATCAGCAGATGACTGGATCAGAAAACTGTGGTACATCTACACAATGGAATACTACACTGTGGTAAAAAAGAAGGAGCTCCTACCATCTGCAGCAGCCTGGATGGGCCTGGAGAGCATCATGCTAAGCAGAGCATCCACCAAACAGCCACATGTTCCAGACTTTCTCTTCGGCCCAGAGTGAACAGAGCTGCACGAAGAGGCGCCTGCAGCCCGACCTGCGCTGAGCGGTCTGACCAGCGGGGTTAGGGTCCGACTGCCGCCCGTCCCGCGTGGTCATGCTGAGTCCGTCAGAACATCCCGGCCTCCTCTCTGCTGAACCCCCTGAGGTCTTCGCCTGGCTGCTGCTGCAGGGCCCTGCCACCTGCCCCTGCCCCTCAGTCTGGGGTTGGGACTTCCAACATGGTGTCCTTCTGTCTCTGTCATTCCATCTTCCTCAGTTTGGCCCACTGCTCCAGGCTGGCGAGTTTCTCTGAGTCGAGGCACTGCCATGCCCCATGGGTGTGTTCAGGGCAGTCCATGGAGACCAAGGACTTGATGCATCTCTGATTTCTTACTAGACAGCAAAGCCACCCCCTTCCCTCCCCCGCCGAGGGGCCACATGGCCGAGACAGTGAGCTTCATCACCCTGGTCCTCATCTCACGCCTGGGGGAGCCCTCGGTGCCCAGCCAGGTTGAGAACCCACAAGCCTGTGAGAAAGTCCACAGCCATCAGAGCTATGGTACCTTGCGGTGTTCCACGGCTACTACAGGCGAGTGTACGCAGATCCCAGCCCTCGTGGCGCCCACGTTCCAGCCGGGGCGGCGGGGCGGGGCACGGTGGGGAGGCAGACAAGGAACCTGGTAAGTCACGCAGCGTGAGAAGGCAGTAAGGACGCGGGGGAAGTGCGGATGGGAGAGGAGGTGGAGATGACGGGGTTCAGGATGACGGGCCGGTGGGCATTGCTGAGAAGTCACTGTGGAGCGAAGACGAGGAAGAGGTGAGGGGGGTGAGTCGGGTGAACAGAGGGGATCAGGGGAGGCCACACCCCAGGCAGAGGGAAGGGCAAGGAGGTCAGGATGGCTGAAGTGAAGCGGGTGGGGGCAGAGGGGAGTCATGGTGTGGGGGACAGGGTCAGAAAGGCAATGGCGGCCACACCTAAGGGGTGTGGTCCATGGAGGATCTGGCCCCTTCTCTGGGTGAGAGAGCAACCACTCCGGGAGCTACGTGCTCTGTCTGACACGTTTAAAGGGCAAAGGTAACCCCGCTGTTGTGGCTCCGTGGTTGACCTCTGAACCAGGAGGTCACGGTTGGATTCCCAGTCAGGGCACAGGCCCAGATTGTAGGCTTGATCTCCAGTGTGGGGCGTGCAGGAGGCAGCCCATCAATAATTCTTTCTCATCATTGATGCTTCTATCTCTCCCTCTCCCTTCCTCTCTCTGAAATGGATTAAAAAAATATTATTATTATTTTTTTTTTAAATCAAGGGCAAAGGTAGCCAGGGCAACCAGAAACAGAGACCAGCGACAGGCAGGATCTGTCCAAGGTCGCACAGGAAGCAGGGGACAGAAGCAGGAAGAGAGGAAGAGGTGGGTTCTCCTGCTTGTGGCTCCTGCCCTGGGCTCCTCACCCTGTTCCTGGCCTCGGCGGGCACCTGCAGACCCTCAGGCCCCTGGGTCCGAGGAGCCTCGAGCCAGTCCCCAGGGCCGGAGCCCGCCTTTCATGGGGAAATGGCGAGAGCGGCTCTGTGATTACAGCCTTCATTTTGCTCTGACTCAACACAGCTCTCCCCCTCGGCGTGATTAGTCAGGTACCATTACCATTCTGTAATGAGATTAATGAGAGAATTCATTCAGAAGTCATTATCTTACCTAATAATGACCTTACTGATTACTGTAGCTCCTTCAACTAGGTTACTGATTTT
>PVJN01014148.1:0-47252 GCA_004026805.1 Lasiurus borealis
GATGGTGGCTGGCTGATGTGGCTGGCTGATCTGAGTGAGGATGTTGAATCCAATGACGACTCCCAACCCCCACCATTCACCTCCAGGCCTGACACCCCGTTGGGTCTGAGAAGGCCAGTTTAAACTGCTTCTCAGATACTGCGCCACGATGTCACAGTGAGGGGGAAATCAGGGATGGACTCTGATGCCCAGAGCTGAGGAAAATAATTTACATTAAAGCGTTATTGCTGAACACACACCTCACTGAAGAAGAAATACAGATGCAAGCATGTGAAAAGCTGCTCAAAAGAATCTGCGGCAAGGCGATTGCCAAAACAACGCGATACCATTCCCCATCTTCTAGGATGGCAAGTCCGCCCGCCCCCAAACCTGACCGTGCTAATTGCTGGCAAGGACAGAGCAACAGAACTCTTATTCGCTGCTGGGGCGAGTCTGGTGGTTTCTTAGAGGTAAAAACTCCGCAGTCTTAGCGCACAGTGCAGCAGATGCATCCCTGGGCATTTACCACACTGATGTGAAAACCAATGCCCACATAAAACCTACATGCGATGTTTATGGTAGTTTTATTAGTAATCGCCCCACACTGGAATCAACTAATATATGACTCAGTAGGTCAGTGGATACACACGCTGTGGTCTATCCATACAAAGAAATATTATTCAGTGATCAAAAGAAACGAACTTCCAAACCACAAAAAGACATGGGTGAATCTCAAGCGCGTATTTTTAAGTGAAAGTCTACATTCTGTGTGATTCCAGTTATACATCCGGAAAAGGCAAACATAGTGACAGTTAAACCGTCAGTGGTTGTCAGGGGAGAGGGCACAGGGTTGACTAGATGGAGCACAGGGGATTTTTCAGGGGGTGAAACTATTTGGTATGGCACTGTAATTGTAGATGCATTATACTATGCGTTTGTTAAAACCCAGAATGCTGTATGGTACAGAGAGTGAACTTTAATAAATTAAAATTTCACACCTACTTTAGGAGGTCAGGGGTCCCAGGATTGAATGCGGAATGCCACCAACCAATGTGACAATATGAGAAATAAAGGAAACAGCCTCACTGAAGGGGGTTATGGCAAAAGGTGCTGACCGCAGTAGCCTTGAACATGAGTGTGTAAGACTGAAGGCAAACCACACTGAACATGAACCGGAAATAGTTAGACAAGTGGTTTTCCATGGGCACGTGGGCTAACAGTTCTGAGACGGCCGTACATTACACTGGAGTCAAACAATAAATACGTGAGGGTGGATGGAGCCAGGTCTCTTCATGTTCGAGTGAGGGTTTACAAAGAAGGGGAGGGTTTACTAGAATAATCCGTGGGCTCTTAGGCAAGCCCCTTACCCTTTGATTTCCTCCTGTGTGAAATGAGGGTGACAATGCCTATGTCAGGAGGTTGTGTGACAGTTAAGGAAAATCACGTATGCCATCCCTTGACACAACTTAAGAATAACAACTGGCTTCTTGTTGATCTTTTGGTCATTTTGGTGCTGTAACTTAAAACATAACAGTGGTGCTCCCAAATTATACGTTTGGATATACAGTGGTACCTCGAGATACGAGTTTAATTCGTTCCGTCACCTTGAGGCGTGGGAAACTATGAGACGCTCAAGTCGCGGTAAACTGGTGGGTCGTGTGCAGCCGGCCGATCCGCGCAATGACTCCTATCTCAACTGTTGCTCGTATTTCAAAGCAAAAATCGCTCGCTCGACGGCTCGTATCTCAAAAATCTCGTATGTTAGGGCACTCGTATCTTGAGGTGCCAGTGTAATATATTGAGCCTGGTGCTATTGAGATTGGTAAGTGCAGCTGTTCCTAAAGGGTAGTGTCCTAGCCACAGCTGTTCCATAGACGGGCTCAGATGCTCCTGAGGAGGCTCGCTTGTATCATCGTTCTCTCTAGAGATGCTGTATGGTTTGTGACATATTGCACAAAGAGACAAAGCATGGCCACATGGACAGATCCTATCAGAAAAGATTGGGGTGAAAAACAAATAAGTCAACCTGTTGCTTTGCTCAGGGAAGTAAAACAGCAGTACAAGGTCCAGAAGTGGGCTTAGCCCATTATCGGCGCATTCTGGTGCTCTCTGTTCCAATATCACTACTTACTTATTTCTGAGTTTCCACCGCAGCCCCGAGGGCTACTCTGACCTCTCCCCCAGGGTAGTTGGGGGCTCCTTAGCGCTGCTGTCCTGATACTGGGTCTACTCCACATGATCCTTAGAGGCATAAAAACAGCGCCCACTGAAGTTTGGCAAGGTATTCGCTGACAGGCTGGCAAGAGGAAGTTCACACATGTTAGAGAGCCATACCCGAGGGTTCACAAAGCTGAGAGAGGGAACAGCCTCTCACAGGCAAACCGAGTGCCTTACCGGGCGAACTGCATAGTTTGAATACAGTGAATGACGACCTCCAACATGAGATGGAATTTGATTCAGAATGTGTTTGGAATGCAGAAGGAAAAATTATGTGCTAGGAAAGAAAAATGAGATTGAATTTAATTCAGAATGCATTTGGGATATAGAAGAAAGGATTATGTACTACGAAAGAAGTGACTCTAAATATTATATACTTAAGAGCATTTGAAACAACCAGGTAGAAGAATGAGACCATTGTCTACAAGAGAACATAATGAGAAGAGACTAATGACCAAGATGTGGAAAGGGTTTGGCTCTTCCGTAGGCACTGAGGAGGTCTCCGTGAGTGGATGTGTGAGCGCGTGGAAAAATTGTAGTTTAAGTACAACTAATAGGCCATTACCATTTGTGATGGATGTCCTTGGATTTTTCTCATTCTCAGACTAGCACATGTTTCCTTTGTTAAATACAGACTTTTTCCTTGGCCGTAACTCCAACAAACCAACCTTGCATTCTCAGTGTCAGATTTGTCATCTCCCCAAATTATAAATCACCGCCTTGCAGAGCTGACAGCTCACCCCTCAGTTCTGGAAGCGGAAAGTGCTCCGTCTGGGAAAGCCAGGAGTCTGCAGTGTTCACTTGGGGAGAAGTTCCTTCCCAGGAGCTGAACGCGGAAGACTGATGCAGTAATCCGCTGGCCAGCACGGAACCACCCCACTCAAAACGCAAGCTGATTTTTAAAAAAATATATTTTATTGATTTTTTACAGAGAAGAAGAGAGAGAGATAGAAAGTCAGAAACATTGATGAGAGAGAGACATCGATCAGCTGCCTCCTGCACACCCCACTGTGAAGATGTGCCCGCAAGCAAGGTACATGCCCCCAACTGGAATCGAACCTGGGACCTTTCAGTCCACAAGCTGACGCTCTATTCACTGAGCCAAACCAGTCTTGGCTGATTTTTTTTGAACGAACTGCTTTTTAAAACAACCCCAACACATTCCCCAACATGTGCTTAGAGCATACAAACAAACCCACCACAACCGAGAAGAATTTATCTTTTTGCTTCATTACCCAAGGACACACAGATTTTTTCCCCTAAATACTTAAACATTTTCCTTGATGTGTATTAGTGATAACTCAGAAACAGGTGGTGATATTGGAGCAGAGAACACCAGATTGTGCCAGGCATGGGTTAAGCCCACTTTGGGACCTTGTACTGCTGTTTTATTTCCCGAAGCAAAGTAACAGGTTGACTTATTTGTTTTTCACTCCAGTCTTTGCTGTTAGGACCTTTCCATGTTAACATGGCTTTGTCTCTGTTCAATGTTTCAGCCATTCACAGCTATTTCCTAGCATGGCTTTTTTTTTTTTTTTTGGTAATAAGCTTTCAAAGTCAGATTGTAATTTATTTGATCTTAACCATTCTTTTTAAACATATTCATAGAAGTTCCTCTTATTACCATTAAAAACAACCCACTATCGATTGCTCTAAATGTAAATAAGATGAAACATCTTTTGGGGTTTGCTACCACAGGCTGTGCGCTTCCTGGACTTCTGAAACAGGAGGGCAGGCAATGTGCGGGTTGTCAGTTCCTGCAAGCAAAGCACCCCCAAGGTAGTGACTTGAGAGAACTCTTTCTTACTGTCTCTCCTGGGTGCGTGGGTTGACTTGGGTCAGCTGGTTCTCATTTGGGGTCACCTGTGCTGTTCCGTGAGCGGCCAGGGCAGGAGTCACCGGCAGGCGGGAGGGGCTGGATGCCTCGAAGGTTTCTCACGCTGTAAGGCGGTGGATGCTGACATTCAGCGGGACTTATCTAGACACTGCTGATGCGGTGCCTGCACGTTACTTCTTTTATTTTTTTATTTTTAATATATTTTATTGATTTTTCACAGAGATGAAGGGAGAGGGATAGAAAGCCAGAAACATTGATGAGAGAGAAACATCGATCAGCTGCCTCCTGCAACGCCCCCTACTGGGGATGTGCCCGCAACCAATGTACGTGCCCTTGACTGGAATCGAACCTGGGATCTTTCAGTCCACAGGCTGACTGACGCTCTATCCACTGAGTCACACCGGTTTTGGCTGCACATTGCTTCTTCAGGTGCCCTGTCCATCTCCCACACGGCAGCTGATTTCAGGATTCAGCGTTCAAAGAGGTCTGGATGGACACGGGGCTTCCGATGACCCAGCCTCTGAAGTCCCATCATGTCTCTCCCTCTCTGTTGGCTAAGGGGCCGCTGCGGCCAGCCAGGTTCCAGGAGGAGAATGGCCAGGGCGTTGGGGTCACCTTCGTCTCCCCCAGCTCCTGTTAGAGTCGTGGTACAGACTGGTTCTGAGCTTAGATGTACTCCAGGATGCAGCCAGGAAGAGGGGCGGGACAGAAAGCGGTGGAACTGAACGTCACTTACTTCTGTCCCTGTTCACCTGCCCTCATCTCGGTGGTGGCGAGCCCCCTCTTCTTGGTGGCATTTGGGATTTTGAGAGTTAATTCGCCTGTTATGTTCCCATGTTCTCGTTCTGAGGCTGCCTTCCGCCTTTGGCAAATGCCGGTCACACAAATCAGAGACCAGAATGCCAAAGGGAGCCTGGTAACCAGTGGTTCTCAACCTTCCTAATGCCGGACCCTTTAAGACAGCTCCTCATGTGGTGGTGACCCCCAACCATGAAATTATTTTCTTTGCTACTTCCTAACTGTAGTTTTGCTACTGTTGTGAATCATAATGTAAATATTTGTGTTTTCTGGTGGTCTTAGGTGACCCCTGTGATGGGGTCGATGGGCCCCAAAGGGGTCGCGACCCACAGGTTGAGAACCGCTGCTGGTAACAGACACAATGACCTTTTCCGGGGCCATCAGCCAGGCCCTGGATAAGCCAGGTCAGAGGGCATCTTTACGAACCTTCTGGAGAAATGGCCGCCCTGCTTTCCAGATGTAGAAACTTCTCTGGCTCCTGGGGAGGACGGCGTGGGAGGGGGGTTCTCAGCAGACACTGTCTTCACGAGTCAGATTTCTGATGCGAGTGTGGAAGAGCGAGGTAGCAACGTTTTTCCCCCAGGCCGGACGGCGTGGCTCTGTCTCTAAGATGAGATTATTTGAGTACAGTGGTACCTCGAGATACGAGTTTAATTCCTCCTGTAACCTTGAGGCGTGGGAAACTATGAGAAGCTCGAGTCACGGTAAACTGGTGGGTCGTGTGCAGCCGGCCGATCCGCGCGATGACTCCTATCTCAAATGTTGCTCGTATTTCAAAGCAAAAATCGCTCTTTCGACGGCTCGTATCTCAAAAATCTCGTATATTAGGGCACTCGTATCTCGAGGTACCTCTGTACCAGTGTCTGTTAGGTTCATGGAAAAATGGAAGGTGATGTGGTTCGTCGATAATACAGTTAGCATCAATGAAGTTGTGACAAGCTCATGTGGAAATTGATAAAGAAATATGGTGTAGTTTTATTCTTTTAGAAAAAGCACCAAACTGGAACTTTTTTGGACATAGGCACACAATATTAAACTTAGGTTTGGAACCAAAGTCAATTTTAATGGAAATAGGATGGCCTGAAATTTTTTTGGGTTGGTATATTGCTTTAGATATGCATCTTACTATGTGTATATATTTCAAATATACTTTATTGATTTTTTACAGAGAGGAAGGCAGGGAGATAGAGAGTTAGAAACATCGATGAGAGAGAAACATTGATCAGCTGCCTTCTGCACACCCCCTATTAGGGATGTGCCCACAACCAAGGTACATGCCCTTGACCGGAATCAAACCTGGGACCTTTCAGCTTGCAGGCCGATGCTCTATCCACTGAGCCAAAATGGCTTTGGCATATGTGTATATATTTCAATGAAAGGTATACAGTTTCCGAACCTTTCTTCATACCAAGATCATTTTTTCCCTCTTTAGACTTGCTCAGTACATTGTGTCGTGGATAAACATGCAGCATGATATATGAGCCCTTCATTTTGGACAAAGCAATTTTGTCTTCCGCCTTTTGCAAATGCTGGCTATACAAGTGAGAAACCAGAATGCCCAAGGAGGCATGGTAACAGACACCGTGATCTTTTCCAGGCCAACAGCCAGGCACATTTATCACTCACATCAGTGACTTACCTTGACTCTGTAGTCAGTGGCTTTAAGCAAACAAATGTTGCATATTTGGTCGTCAGTCCTGACTGTGAAGAGCAGTTCGAAACACAAAAATTCTTTCTTGATCCCATTAGATTTTAACGGAGGCAAGACAGATGTTAGCCAGGGCTTTGAATATGTTTTGGATAAGTATTTGAGGTGTTCTGAGCTGAGTCCGTGCTAACATTATTGTCACTGGTGCAGTTTTTAGCTCTGAAGATTTCTGAAATGGATTATTTTTTTGAAAGCTTTGCTAACACAGCTAGGGACCTGTTTCCTTTCTCACTCTCTGAATTACACTAGATCCCGCAATTTAAAAAGTTCCTGAGACTCAGGGCTCTCATAGGGCAGGGCTGATGGGAAGCCAAGGCTGTCTGCTCCGCCCTGAGACTCCAACCCATTCAAGCTGAGTACAGAGGCTTTTGCAAGTCTTGTCTCATAAGGCTGTCTCCAGCAGAGAAGTTCTCCCAGCATAGACACAGCTGATGCTCACAGCCAATTCGCCTGGAGGCCATTTCCTCCCAGTGATACCAACAACAATCAAGACTTAACTACAACAAGGCTGTCCACAAAGGGGTGCACCAAGCATGTCCACCTCAGGTAACTGGGGAGGCTGAGCCACTGGGCCCTATAGGACACCTAGCCCACAAAGCCACTCTACCAACTCAGGGAAGCAGCGAAAATGCGGAGACAAAGGAACAGATCACAAATGAAAGAAATGGAGGAAAGCAAACAACTGGATATAGAGTTCAAAGCCATGGTTATAAGATTTTTAAAGAATTTCCTAGAAAAGGCCGATAAATTTAATGAGTCCCTCGAGGATAAGAAAAAGGACCAACTAGAAATTAAACATACACTGACTGAAATAAAAAATATTATATAAAGACCTAACAGCAGACTAGAGGACAGCAAGAATCAAGTCATGGATTTGAAATACAAAGAAGCAAAAAACACTCAATCGGGAAAGCAAAAAGAATCCAAAAATGTGAAGATAGTGTAAAGAGCCTCTGGGACAACCTCAAGCGTACCAACATCCGAATTATGCGGGTGCCAGAAGAAGAGAGAGAACAAGATACTAAAAACCTATTTGAAGAAATAATGACTTAAAACTTCCCCCACCTGGTGAAAGAAATAAACTTACAAGTCCAGGAAGCACACAGAACCCCAAACAAAAGAAATCCAAAGAGGACCACACCAAGACACATCATCATTAAAATGCCAAGAGCAAAAGACAGAGAATATTAAAAGCAGCAAGAGAAAAACAGTTCATTACCTACAAGGGAGCACCCATAGGATTTCTCAACAGAAACTATGCAGGCCAGAAGGGAGTGGCAAGAAATATTCAAAGTGATGAATATCAAGAATCTACAACCAAGATTACTCAACAAAACTATCATTCAGAATTGAAGGTCAGATAAAGAGCTTCACAGATAAGAAAAAGCTAAAGGATTTAGTCACCACCAAACCAATATTATATGAAATGCTGAAAGGTATTCTTTAAGAAGAAGAAGAAGAAAAAGGTAAAGATAAAAATTATGAACAACAAATAGATGCCTATCTACAAGTGAATCTAAAAATCAAGTGAGTAAAAAATCTGATGAACAGAATTAACTGGTGAATATAATCAGGGGCATAGAAAGAGAGTGGACTGATAATTCTCAGGGGGAAAGGGATGAGGGGGGTATAGGAAGAGATGACAAAAATCGTACACCTATGGATGAGGACATTGGGGGTAGTAAGGGCAGAGTGTGGGGTGGGAACCAGGTGGAGGGGAGCTATAGGGGGAAAAAAGAGGAACAAGTGTAATAATCTGAACTATAAGGTTTATTAAATTTAAAAAATGAAATAACAAGACCCACAATTATGTACACACCTGGGCCCAACAGTGTACAAATAAACGTACCTAGAAAAATGTCTGGAGAACCTATCCTAGCATGTCACTAATTATTGTCTTGAGAGATTTGGGCAGTCTTTTTCCCTGTGGTGATTTCAAAAATACTTTTCTTTATTGCTAAGTTTTCTAGAATTAAAAATATTTTAGCGTGGGCTTGTGTCCAATAACTAAAGAAGATCCTGTACAGGCTAGTGTTTATGCTTCAGCTGAGTTGTTAGTTTTTAAATTATATTCATGAATAAACACAGT
Source organism: Lasiurus borealis (assembly GCA_004026805.1). NCBI lineage: Eukaryota > Metazoa > Chordata > Mammalia > Chiroptera > Vespertilionidae > Lasiurus > Lasiurus borealis. Next base: position 8,629 of record PVJN01014148.1, read on the forward strand.
TTCTAGGTCAGCCGTTCTCTGGCTTATGTGTGCCACAGTGACATTGTATAGGGCTCTCCCCACCTTGGTTTATTTATTCATATTAACCACTGGTTGCAGGCACATCCCCAGTAGGGGGCGTGCAGGAGGCAGTTGATCAATGTCTCTCTCTCATTGATGTTTCTAACTCTCTATCCCTCTCCCTTCCTCTCTGTAAAAAATCAATAAAATATATTTTAAAAAGAAGAAAGAGAAATCAGCTGACAATCCTATGGGTGCTCTCTTATAGGTAATGAGCTGTTTTTCTCTTGCTGCTTTTAATCTTCTCTGTCTTTTGCTCTTGGCATTTTAATTGAGATGTGTCTTGGTGTGGTCCTCTTTGGATTCCTTTGGTTTGGGGTTCTGTGTGCACTTCAGGTGGGGGCCGCTCCACCGGCCCGGTGACGAGGCAGTAGGTTCCTTGGCTGCTGAATGGGGGTACCGCTCTCCTCTGCTCTTGGCCGGGCATCCCAGAGCCCCCATTCTTCACGGGGACGTGCCTGCAGCTCTGTCGTTAGCTGGGCATCGGGAGCGGCCTGGCCCAGGTCTGGGACTCACACTCCCTGGGAAACCAGCAGGAAGTCCTTCCCCTCTGTCAGCTCTCCGAAGCTTCGGGAGATGAGGTGGAGGGGAGATGAGGGACCAGGAGATCTTTTGTAGGAATAATTGAGACTGGGCATTCGTATACAGTGGTACCTCGAGATACGAGTGCCCTAACATACGAGTTTTTTTTGAGATACGAGCCATCGAGCGAGCGACTTTTGCTTTGAAATACGAGCAACATTTGAGATAGGAGTCATCGCGCGGATCGGCCGGCTGCACATGACCCACCAGTTTACCGCAACTGGAGCGTCTCATAGTTTCCGACGCCTCAAGGTTACGGAACCAATTAAACTCGTATCTCGAGGTACCACTGTATTTTGATTTTAGGATAGAGGACAGGCAAGCTCTCCATGTGGACTCTGGGCCGGTGGGGATTCTCGTGAATGACCGTGTGAAAGGTGAAACGGTGCTAAGTAATCAGCCAAGTGAGGATATGTAGACTTTGGACTGTGGCCCTTTCAACCTTCTCATTCTTGGACTTGCATCGTCTCTCACCCCTTCTTTACCTGTGTGAGGTGTTGGAATCTACCAGTGTGAGATGGTGGAATCAACTATATTAGTGTGAGGTGGCAGGATCTATCTGTGAGGCGGTAGAATCTACTCCATCAGTGTGAGGTGGTAGAATCTTCTCTATCAGTGTGAGGTGGTAGAACGATGGGGAGAAAAGAAAACAGTACACTTAACACCAGTTCGTTTATCAAATCAAACTGCATAAATTCAGGTTGTTCTGTTGCCATTTTTCTCCTGTGAAAAACATCTCATTGAGTAAGTCATTCCCGTGGGGAGAATCTGCATGGAAGAGTGTGCAGCAATCCAGGCAAATGACTGCTCTGGAGTAAAGCAAGTTCCATTGCCACTGTCTGCACCACTGCAGACTCTGGAAGTTTCTGAAGTGGTGAGAGATGGCATATGTGCCTTTTGGGTTCTTTCAACCAGATGATGCTTCTGTAAGAGAGGATCGTGGCCTTTTAGCGTCGGTGATTCACCACGCATCCCCACCTCCCATTCTGAAGACACGCTTTAGAAAAGAGCAGTCAAGGAGGGACTTCAGTGACTACATGGATTCCAGGAGCCATGTCACTGTGGGCTTTTGAATCCCTGCTCCCACAGATCTGATCTTCACAGGATGGAACACATGCGAATGGAACACACAGACCGGGATGCTACCTCAGACGCTCTGCCGTCAAGCTGTTGGGTGCAGTGTCTTGAAAGAAAGATGCTTGGGTTCTTTTATATTCGATGACTTTGAATATGTGACAGTTAAGAGGTTAAATATGAAGTAATTGAGTCCTTTATTTTCAATCTTAATAATTTGTTGGGAAAAGATACCTCATTATTATTATTTTTTTAAAATATATTTTATTGATTTTTTTACAGAGAGGAAGGGAGAGGGATAGAAAGTCAGAAACATCGATGAGAGAGAAAGATCAATCAGCTGCCTCCTGCATGCCCCCCACTGGAGACATGCCCACAACCAAGTACATGCCCTTGACCGGAATCGAAACCGGGACCCCTCAGTCCACAGGCCGATGCTCTATCCACTGAGCCAAACCAGTCAGGGCTCTTTTTCTCCTTTACTTTCTGCCTTTGATCTTTGTGTCCATAGCTGGTAGAAAAGAAAGTAAAAGAAAAAGGTGAACTGCAGGTCTTTAAGAGGATTGGTGAAGGAAAAGCTCTGATGTTTGGGCAGAATGAGGGTGACTGGCGAATTGGTTGTTTGTTTTGTTTCATCATCATTATGGCTGATGACTGATGGGAGCTTATAGACCTGGGCTGCTGAGTGACTTGGGTTTAGGTGTGTGTTGGGCAAGAGTGAGGAAGCTTCTTGATATTCATAATTTTTCCTTATTTTTATACGAGAGGCCCAGTGCATGAAATCCATGCACGGGTGGAGTCTCTAGGCCTGGCTCGCAATCAGGGCCAATCTGTGTGACTGGTGGGGTGATCAGGAGGCCCCCAACTGGCACTTGCCTTAGCTGGCCTGGGGTCTGCGGGCTGGAGGTAGCTCCTGCATTGAGTATCTGCCCCCTGGTGGTCAGTGTCCGTCATAGCAACCGGTTATTCCACCATTTGGTTAATTTGCATATTAGGCTTTTATTATATAGGATATTGTCCTGAACTATGGCCTGCATTGCAGTGATTTTGTAAAGCTTATATGCTTTCTTTTTAAATACAGTATTTACATTTCTGAGCCTAAAATCAACTTTCTGCAAGAGTGAGCCGGATTAAAATGGTAATAGTCGCAGAGATAGATGCTGTGAGATGCTCCCAGAAACCTGTAAGGCAAATGTTGTGAGAGCTTTTTGGTTCAATAGACTTAACTCTAATGCATCTCAGCTAATTAGAATTTATAGCAGCTGTCATTCAACATTAGTGCCTCTAGTTAAAGGATGAGTACTTCGAAATGAATGTGGTTCCTTCTCTTATCTCAGGAACATAGTTTGGTGCCAGCAAGTGGTTTGTTGTGAGGATGCCTTCTAGGCTATAAATAGACAGCAAACTCTCTTGCAAGGAATTTTTTTCTTGAGCTCTTTTAAAGCAGAGTGAGGAAGGGATCCCGTGGTGAAATGTCTAATGGCTCCTGAGTTCATGGAAGGTTATTTTTTTATTTTATTTTTTATTTTTAAAATATACTTTATTGATTTTTTTACAGAGAGGAAGGGAGAGGAATAGAGTTAGAAACATCGATCAGCTGCCTCATGTACACCCCGCACTGGGAATGTGCCTGCAACCAAGGTACATGCCCTTGATGGGAATCAAACCCAGGGCCCTTCAGTCCGCAGGCTGACGCTCTGTCCACTGAGCCAAACCAGCTAGGGCTCAGGAGGTGTTTGGATGGCTGTGTTGCTTTGCACGTTGCCCTTGGAATGGACCGGGCAGTGATTCCAAGGTTGGTGAGGAATAGAGAGGTCACTTCCCAAGGACCCTGGAACAGACTCATACCTTCAGCTCCAGTGTGACAGGTTCATGTTTGTGTGTCACAGATATCTCAAATTTCACATTGAAATTTCTTTAAAAAAATATATTTTATTGATTTTTCACAGAGAGGAGGGGAGAGGGATAGAAAGTCAGAAACATAGATGAGAGAGAGACATCGATCAGCCGCCTCCTGCACACTCCACACTGGGGATGTGCCTGTAAGCAAGGTACATGCCCCCGACCGGAATCGAACCTGGGACCTTTCAGTCCACAGGCTGATGCTCTATCCACTGAGCAAAACCGGTCTCAGCACATTGCAATTTCTTGATCTGCCCATAGAGATACACTTCTCCTCTGGTCTTTAGAAGTAAAGAACATATCCGTCTTCTTAGAATTTGGGGACCCACCTTCGACAGCTCCCTCTACATTCATCATAGTGACACGTCGTTGTGCTTCCTTCCATGTCTACCTGGCCACTGGGCTGGTCCACGCCACGCACCTGCACAGATGCAGTAACCACCTGATCTCGTAGCTTCCACGTTTCCCTTCCCTCACATCTTCTCCCACAGAGTCAGGGTGTGATGCCGGCTGCACTGGGCAGTGTGTCTCCAGCTCGAATGGCTGAGACAAGACAGACATCCGCCCGCCCTCAGGCCTCTGACGGCTGCTGGGGCTGTTCTGCTCTCCCCCAAACAGGGTTTCTGTTTTGGGCCTTGAACTTTATTTGTCCCGTTTCCCCTGACAGATAGGAGGGAGGGGCCGGGGTTTGAGTGATCTGGGGGGCGGGGGCGGGGAGCATTGCTAGTTTCCAAAGGCTCCACGTGACCTACATGTGCAGCCAGGTTTGAACACCACTGTTTCTTAAACCATGGATGTGTTTCTTCAGCTGTTGAAATGAAAGCTTATTTCTACCTTCCTCTCCATTTCTTCTTCGAAAATTCATAAGAAATACTCTGTGTTATGAAAGATGCACATCCAATTAAATCGACTTCAGGCCTAAAAGAAGAGCTAAACACTTGCAAGGTTGCCTAGTTTCAAACGTCGCGCCTGCGTTTGGTGTTGCTATTTCACATGCGACTCACAACGTTTTCGCGCTTAATGAACATGATCGAATGGAACTTGGATCTGTCACTCAGAAAGCAAATGAAGTAGCTGACACTTTAATGATTGACTAACATGTCCTAATTTTCAGTGGAGAAATTTCTTGATTAAAAAAAAAATCATGTGTTTTTAGCTTTCAGAAGGAGACTAGATTTTGCTTTCCAGATGATCTAACAATCTGATAGAAATCCATTGATTTCATCAGGCGCTCTCTGGGTTTTGAAAGAAAGCTACTCATCTGGCATTTTTCATGAAGGCTTGACAACAGCTGGCTGCCTCCCAGGGATGATTTTATAAAGCCCGGGATCGGCTGGCACTGTATTTACTTAACGTGATCATGTGGGCATTTCTTCGCGCTCGGGCAGAAAGACATGCTGAACGTGCGGGAGGAAACGGTATTGTTTCAGCCACAAAAGGCCATGTCCACCCCGCTCTGTTCCACCCAGGAGCACTGTCTCTCCTGTTGGGCCTAAATAATAAATTTTATTTCAGTTGTTTTAGCAAGTTATTTTTAAATACTGTGACTTCCATTTTGACCAAATTATGTGGCTTTAATGAAGTGATTTGGAAGCAGTATTTAAGTTCAATATAATATCATTTAAACTACATAAGTATCCACATCTAGGAGAGTAGCTGATTTTATTTGTCCTTTCTGTTGGTTTTTGACATAAAGATTGGAGTGCATGAGCTTTTAACTTAAACACACACACACACACACACACACGCACATACACACACACACACGCACGCACACACGATCATTACATCTCTCTATTAAGCAACCACTTCCTAAAGTTGTGGGGTACCCATGTCTTGCTGAAAGTTCTGGAATTCCAAGGGCTGATATTAGACAAAATATATATATCGCTGAGTTCAGATATTTTATTTAAAAACTAGAAATTCGTGCACAGGTAGGGTCCCTAGGCCTGCCTGGTGATCAGGGCGGGTCTGTGCTCACCAGCCCTGCCCCTGCTGTGAGGCAACTGGCAGGGTGATTGGGGGCCTCCACTGGCACCCACCTTGGCTGATCTGGGGCCTGTGAGCTGGGGGCAGCTCCTGTGTTGAGCATCGGCCCCCTGGTGGTCAGTGTGCTCCATTGCAGCCAGTCGTTCTGCTGTTCAGTCAATTTGCATATTAGGCTTTTATTCTATAGGACACTCAAGATCGCAGCATTAGAAATTCACTAGCAAAGTACCCAAAGGAGGCACCAAACTAGGTGTTTTCCTTTTACTCCCGCTAAGAACTGAGATGGGACACAGCCCATGTGGACTGAAGTAATAATTTTCTCAGTGAAGGGAGTGAACTGCTTTTGGTGAAAAATGGGTTGTATGGTGACGGATGGTAGATAGACGTACAGTGCTGAACACTGTGATATATATACTTGAAATATATACTCTCATGCGTGCCAATTTTACAATCAGAACATTAAAACTGTATTGAATAAAGAATAATTAAATAAAAGAAATGAGGTTTTGTGCTTTGATTGTAGTCATTTTTACCGTGGAACCAGAAGGTGGGATTTGTTCGGTGCCTTCGTGTGCTGTGACTCCCAGTCCCGTGTGGGTTACTAGCCCTCATGATGTTACTTTTCTCTCTCTCCCTTCTTTAATTGGGAGAAAATAACAAAACCTCGTCGATACTAGTATGTCTCATTGCAAATTACATTGTGGCCTCGCTGGGGCCTTTAATGATGCGTGGAATTTTATTTATTTATTTGTATCTTGGGGATCCCTGTCCAGTGGCTTCCAAACTTAGCTACTTGCAGAGGCCCCCTGGTGAGCGGCTTTTGGTTAAAAGTCGAACCCCCAGTTCTGTCCCAATCTGCTGAGTCAGCGTTTCTGAGGATGGCGCTGAGGAAACCTTTCTGGGTGAGCCAGCCTTTCCCTGGGTCAGGGAATGGTATTCGGGTCCCCTGGCAATCTACCCTGAGAGACTGATGCTTCTCAATGCCATCCACGTTTGTAAGTTCCCAGTCCTAACTTTCCCCTTAGAAAATGCTGGGTCCTTTCTTTTACCCCAAAACTAAGGCCACCCAAGAAATACCTTTTATATTCCCTTTTGTTGACCTCAGAAGTGTCTCCAGAGAGTTATCATCTTGCTTTGAATTTTACAGGAAAGAGGTCCTGATCAGAGAGTAAACTCCACTTTTGCCTTTCAGTTTATCCATTTCCATCTTTATTTTTTTTTATTTAAAAAAATATTTTATTGATTTTTTTACAGAGAGGAAGGGAGAGAGATAGAGAGTTAGAAACATTAGTGAGAAACATTGATCAGCTGCCTCCAGCACGCCCCCTACTGGAGATTTGCCCACAACGAAGGTACATGCCCTTGACTAGAATGGAACCTGGGACCTTTCAGTCCGAGCCAAACAGGTTTCGGCCATTTCCATCTTTAATTGCCTTCATGTCACTATGTAACCTTTCCCCCCCTTTTTTTAAAGTTCATCTCTTTTCTTAGCCTTTGGACACACAGATTTCCCTACTGGGACAGTTCTTCCTCCTATAACCCTGCTACCACTGAAGGTCTCAGTCTCCCCCCGCCCCCAAACTTGCAGAGAGAATGATTGATTTCTTCTTTACCAGGAAGTTTTGTGACTTTTATTCTTTCCACTCTAAACCCACCCTCGCCGTAATTTTCTCTAATTATGAAATCAATGTTCTTTTCTAGCAGGGAGATTGGTGTTTGTAAGCAGGTTATAAAACGTGTGAGGACTGTGAAAAGAAAAGGCTTTTCCTCATCTTCTTTAGAAAATAGAATGATAACCATCCAGAGGTCGCATGAATTTCCTCTCTTAGTAAACATGGTTGCCCCAGTAAAGATTTGGGCCTCCCCACAGAGATAAGGTGGGGAGACAAATCTGTCCTGATTCTTCGCTGACATGTTCATTCATCCCAGGTTCTCTGTGTGATGGTCCCTAACTAGGTTAAGGCGTAGATTTTGGTATCCAAGGATGAATACCTAGGTAGTTTATTGCAAGAGGTTTTAACCAGGCCTCTCCTAATTTGGAAAAAAATTTCTGTGGCTATCATGTGGGAATCCATTTATTACTGGAATATCACAAAATGTCCACATTCTCTGGAATTGCTCACCACTTATAAACTTTTATTTTTATTTCTTAATGCATTTTTTATTTATGTTCTTAAATTAAAAACATTTGAAGAAAGTATTCCATGAAAATGATTCTCAAAGAGTTCTATAAAGCATATAAAAAAAAACCCCAATGCATTTAAAAAAATCTGTATTGTTGAAAGTACAGTGGTACCTCGAGATACGAGTGCCCTAGCATACGAGATTTTTGAGATACGAGCCGTCGAGTGAGGGATTTTTGCTTTGAAATACGAGCAACAATTGAGATAGGAGTCATCTCGCGGATCGGCCGGCTGCACACGACCCACCACCAGTTTACCTCGACTTGAGCGTCTCATAGTTTCCCACGCCTCAAAGTTACGGAATGAATTAAACTCATATCTCGAGGTACCACTGTATTACATATGACCCCTCCTTCTCCCATTGACACACCTTCAAACCGCCCCTGCTCTCCCCACAACCACATCCCAGGCCTTCACCACCTGTTGTCTGCATCCATGGGTTACTGAGTGTTCTTTTCTCTCTTTTCTCCCTGCCTTGTCCCACTTACTAGCAGAACCATTTCATTTGTTTATTCAGTTAATATTTATTACATCATTACCGTGTGCCAGCTGTTCTAGGTGCTGGGGATGTCATCACCTCTCCCCTTCGTTCCCCAAATCCACGGCCTCTTCTTTCTTGGCTTATTCCTTTGTTTTGGTGGAGCACATCCTATAGTGCAGCGGTTCTCCACCTTCCTAATGCCGCGACCCTTTAATACAGTTGCTCACGTGGTGGTGACCCCCAACCATAAAATTATTTCCGTTGCTACTTCATCGCTGTCATTTTGCTACTGTTATGAACTGTCATGTAAATATCTGATAGGCAGGATGTATTTTCATTGTTACAAACTGAACATCATTAAAGCATAGGGATTAGTCACAAAACAATATGTAATTATATATTGTGAACTATTTATTTCTAATAACAAATAAATGAAATTTTGTCTGGAATCGTGGTGTATGTAGCATGGGTAACAGTCTTCCTAGGACAACAGTAAACTACATGGCTACACTTGGCTGCACTGAGGAGCGGTGTGTTGGTTCCTAAGACCATGGGAAATAGGTGTTTTCCGCTGGTCTTAGGCGACCCCTGTGAAAGGGTCGTTCGATCCCCAAAGGGGTCGTGACCCACAGGTTGAGAACCACTGCTCTAGTGGCTTTTGAGAAAGGTGCTTTGTGTGAATGGGTGGGCTAATTCAGTGCAGGATGATCAAACAGGTTGGGTAGAATTTTCACTGAGGCTCCCCACCCCCAGTATCACTCACTACACATAAATCTCTTCTCGAGGCGGTGGAGTGTCCCCCAGAGAAGAGCCCCCGGTTTCCTGCTGCCGGGGTGCAGTCTGGAGCCTTATTTCCTCCTCACAAGCACTCGCCCTCTTTGGCTTCCGCCGGGCCTGCTGAGTTTGCAACCCGCACGCCTCCCTTTCTCCGAGGGTGAACCTCAGATTTCTAGCGTCTGGTGAAGGTTAGGACTTGGTAAATGCTCAATAACCAGCTCACTCAAAAACCAAAACAACACTGATTTGTAGCGTCGGCCACTTTCTGTCCCCCTCCCGCTCTGGCTGATTTCAGGCCACTAGTGTGAGGTCACTGCAGAGGGACCTTTGCTGTTAAAAGCCACACGAAGTCCACCAATGACTGAGCGTCTAAACCCCTTCATTTGAGCAACTGCTCTTGTTTCCTCTTCCAAAGGACCAGCTCTCTCTTTCCCAAGCGCTTCCAGGAGCAAATTGGCTCGCTCCTTGTAGTCATTGGCTTGACTCTCCTGCTCGCAGCGCGAACGTTTTCTCCATCTGCTTCCCATCTCCCCGTGTTGGATCAGAATCGCCTCTTCATCCCGTTGCAGGCAGATTTTTGGGTTTCTGTTGCCTGTAGTCTTCGGGGTTTTAGGATTTGGAGAGAAGAAGGGAGTGGAAGCGTCTTTACGTTGCTCTCACGATCCTGAAAGTGCGAGTCATTTTTCTAAACACCAAATAGAGTGATCAAAGGATAACATGTGGTTAGTAGAATTTTGAATAATTTTGTCTAAGTCTTTAAAAATCTAACTTGTGTATAATAAGCTGAGAAGTAAATTTTGACTTTGCTACGTGGGCCGAGTTATCCAGTGCGTACACACAGCGCAGACCAGGGCACGCGTGGCAGTGACAGCAGTGCCTGGTGGGATTCTGAACTTGAAAGACATGAAGGAATGCGGTTACTTGAGAGAGCTACCCAGTTTTGAGTTATCGTGTACTCCACCCTCACAGTTCCTCTGTCAGATAGTATAGCCATAGACAGTTGCTATGGACTTCTGAGGTAAGTACAGTGGTACCTCAAGATACGAGTTTAATTCGTTCCGTAACCTTGAGGCGTGGGAAACTATGAGATGCTCGAGTCGCGGTAAACTGGTGGGTCGTGTGCAGCCGGCCGATCCGAGTGATTACTCCTATCTCAACTGTTGCTCGTATTTCAAAGCAAAAATAGCTCGCTCGGTGGCTCGTATCTCAAAAGTCTCGTATGTGAGGGCACTCGTATCTCGAGGTACCACTGTATTTGGTTGGGAGAGGTTGGGTGAGGGTGGGGATGCAGACATATTTATTCAGTGATCAAATTAGAAATACCGAATATCCCAATCAGGTGTGTGCCCCTTTTAGGTGTTAGTAGTGAAAACAGCCTTTTGCTCTTTTGATTTTGTGGTTGATGATGATTTTCAAGACACGTTAACACAGTGGTTAAGGCATAGGCTCCTCAGTGCTCGTGTCCCAGAGTGTGCTCTGCTGGTCCCGGGTCATGGGACTTTGAGCAAGTTTCTTCACCTCTTGGTGTCTCTGTATCTCATCTTTAACATTCGGATCAAATAGAAACTTTTCATAGGCTTGTTGTGAGGATTGAGTTCATATGTTAGAGCACTTATGTGAAGCATAACAAATGATCAATAAATAGTGATTATTAATTGTTACAGTTGTTGGCACTAGCGATAAAGAAATTGGTATTGTTAAAACCTGTCTACTTTTAAAATGTACATGAGTATCATATGAAAGTCATACATAAACACACATTTTATTGGAATGCGTTGTTGTATACGATCCATATTTTGTAGCTTTATAATTATTCTTTCACTTTAACTTAACAAACACAGAGTGTTAACCATGTATGATTTTTAGTATGCTAACTGCTGAGGTTATAGAGTTTCCCACATGAACTTAATTTGGAAAATAATTAGAACCTTTCCTCAGCCTTCACACCAAGTGAACTCCAATGGATCAATGATTTAAACTTAAAAAAAAGTAGAGCCCTAGAAGTACTCATAGAAGATATGGTTGAATACTTAATGCGTTTGGAGCAGAGGAAGTTTTTCTCCTTCTTGACATCAAAATAAAAAAAACCCTTAAAGACTGGTACATTTGACTAAATAAAATTTTAACTTCCGACTGAAGGACAAATACCCAAAACGAAGTCAAGAGTGAAACCCAAACTGGGAAATGATGAGGGTACATATGTCAGACAAGAATGAAGTTAATTGCCAATCCATTGTGAAATGGCAGACGACCTAGAAGAAAACTACCAGCACAGGCCATTCACGGAGAAAGAAATTACAATTGGTGTGTAAAGATATGCAAAGGTCCTCACTAAAACGTGAAGACATTAAAATCAAAAGACATTTTTCATTTATTGGGAATGAGGCTGCTGGTGTGGGTGCAGGATGGGAAGAGACGCCCGTGTGAATTTCTCCAGCTGCCGGTCTCAGGAGACTATCCTTTGGGGGTGCAGTTAGCTTGGCGTCTGACCTGAGTAGCCAGCCTCCTCCTCATCTCTGCTTTCCAGACACCCTCTGCAGCGCTCTTCCCTGCGGTTCAGTTTCCCTGGAAAAGTGCCCTGGCAGGTTTTCTGGAATTTAGATTTTTTTAAAAAAATATATTTTATTGATTTTTTTTACAGAGAGGAAGGGAGAGAGAAAGTCAGAAACATCAATGAGAGAGAGACATCGGTCAGCCGCCTCCTGCACGCCCCCTACTGGGGATGTGCCTGCAACCAAGATACATGCCCTTGACCGGAATCGAACCTGGGACCTTTCAGTCCACAGGCCGACGCTCTATCCACTGAGCCAAAGCGGTTTCGGCTATATTTTCATTTTGCGTAATCTCATTTTATCAGGGTCTGTCCATGCCAGAAAGAATTCGGACAAACACACAGGCACTGTCTATGGGAAAGATTTTTTTTATTAAAGTCTAGAGGCTGTTGGCAACCAGCTAATGCTGAGGTTCATGACCCTCTGAGCTGGTTGGACATGACTGAGGAACACGGACTTGTGTCTGTACAAATCCTATGCATTGAGGGAGGGAGTGATGGGCGTGGAGTATACACTGGAGGCTGGTTATTGGCACTCCAGTCAAGCAGTGAAAAGTTGTGTGCTGTCTTAGATCTTCCCAGCCCTGTGAGTACCCTCCTGATGATCAGCTAAAGATCTGATACATTACTTTTGCCTGAAGTGCAATTATTGATAATGGCTTATTTTGTTTCCCTTCCCGGTTAGCATTTACCTTTCAATTCACTGCAGTGAGTTATTTGTGGATTTAAGGTTTGCCACGTGGTAGATACTGCCATTTATTTCATTGAACTCAATCTTCAAGATGATGTTATGCGGTAGAAATTATTCTCCTTATTTTACAGGAGAGGAAACTAAGCACATAGAAGTGAGGCAGCTTGGCTAACTGAGGTCATGTGGCTTAGAGCAGCGGTTCTCAATCTGTGGGTCGCGACCCTTTTGGGGGTTGAATGACCCTTTCACAGGGGTCGCCTACGATTATTGGAAAACACCTATTTCCCATGGTCTTAGGAACCAACACACCGCTCCTCGGTGTAGCAAAATGTAGCAGTGTAGTTTACTGTTGTCCTATGAAGACTGTTACCCATCTACACCATGATTCAAGACAAAATTTCATTTATTTGTAATTAGAAATAAATATTTCACAATATATAATTACATATTGTTTTTGTGATTAAACCCTATGCTTTACTTATGTTCAATTTGTAACAACGAAAATACATCCTGCCTATCAGATATTTACATTACAGTTCATAACAGCAGCAAAATTACAGTGATGAAGTAGCAACAGAAATAATTTTATGGTTGGGGGCCATGACCACATGAGGAACTGTATTAAAGGGTCGTGGCCTTAGGAAGGTTGAGAACCACTGGATATAACTGAGTTAGAGGATATAACTCAGTAGACAATGAACAGCACTACTTCCTTCAAATTAGGCTCTTGGCCTATTTGAGTTACCGCCTTACCTGCCGTTAGGAGGGAAGTGGCAGTGGTTGCCATGGTAATCCTAGGGACCATAAAGTTTCTGACAGCTCACCACGCATCAGGATTAACCCAGTTGTGCCAGGGTCTTGCTATCAACCAAGAGTCACTCAACTACACAAACAGACCGAGTGAAGGTTGCTTGTCTGCCGTTTTGATCAGAGGAGAATTCCTTAGTGTTATTGGGAATTGTTAGGTGTCACCTTATGATGAGTCAGAACCTAGGAGGCCTCAAAATGAGGTCTGATGGTTCTGAGTCCTAGAGGTATATCAGCGATAATTCAGACCTGAAACCTTCACAGGGACCAGAATCATGCTCTTGTTTACGTATTAATAGAGCAATAGTCAGCATCTCATCATTAACCCCATTTTAGAGGCATCTGGGTTAATGAATAGAGTGATATATATTGATATTCTCCTACTCAATTAAATTAAATCTGTATGGATTAAAACTTTTTCCAAGTGTTTTTAATAACACTGTATATTCCAGAGATTAAAAAAAATATTGTCCTTGCCCTGACTGGTATTGCTCAGTGGTTAAAGCATTAGCCCATGGACCTAAAGGTCGTGGGTTTGATTTTTGATCTAGGGCATGTTCCTGGATTGCAGGTTCGATCCCTGGCCCTGGTCAGGGCTTGTGCAGGAGGCAACCAATTGATGTGTCCCTCTCACATCGATGTTTCTTTCTCTTTCTCTACCTCTCCTCCTCTCTCTTAACCTCTCCCCCTCTCTCCTTCCCTTCCACTCTCTAAAAATCAATATTAAAAATATTCTTGGGTGAGGATTAGCAAAAACATTTTTTTTTTAAAAGTTGTCTTCTTTTTGCTAGCTTCCTAAGGAGACATTAATGCCATAGTGAAATGAAACTACATGGACCTTGCCGAGACCGGTTTGGCTCAGTAGATAGAGCGTCGGCCTGTGGACTGAAAGGTCCTAAGTTCGGTTCCAGTCGGAGGCATGTACCTTGCTTGCGGGCACATCTCCACTGTGGGGCGTGCAGGAGGCGGCTGATCGATGTCACTCTCTCATCGATGTTTCTGACTTTCTATCCTTCTCCCTTCCTCTCTGTAAAAAAATCAATAAAATACATTAAAAAAACACACAAAACTACATGGACCTTGACTGGTGCACAACTCAGAAACCATGCGTACCTCTGTCACGGGACAGAGCTGAAGCATCTTGCCCTGTGTATAATGTCGGGATTTTGTTTTTTGGCCTTGGCCGTGACCCAGTATAAAATACGGGGGGCTGACACCCCATCACTGGGGCACATGAGTCTTTAGAATTGAAGGCTGTCAGAGACGATATGAAGAGGACAGTGGGAAGAAAGACTGTAAGACCTTGAACCCCATTCCTCTTGGCCTCAGAATGAGGTGACTGAGGGAAATGATCTGCAGGTCTGGTTTCAGCTTAAAACCTGGAATTCTCTGGTGCCAGGTCATTGGAGACGTGTCTGCTGGTGTCTGATCACAAAGCTTATGGAAACAGGAGAAAACCCTACACATTGTGCTGCTCATCGTGTGGGGACAGACACCGAGGCAGGAAGGCCTGCAGGGACCTCAGCTCAGATTCTCTGACGACTCACCTCCTCTCTTCTTCAGATGACAGGGAGAGATTGTCATCTCTAGCCGGTTTCAGCATCTGTGGTTTCTTTCGTGGGGAAGCATCAGAGTGGCTGTCAAGAACCACGCGGTAATGTAGTTACGCCGTGGCACCATGTAATAATACCAGCATGTGTGCGTCTGAGAAGAATTGTTTCAGAAGCGCTTGTCTGCTTAAGGATGATGCTATTTGGAAAGCAGGTGCTCTGTCAGGGATCGCAGCCCCATACCTCTGCAAGGTTCATGTCTGAGCTCATTAGCAGCGGGGACTGTGTTTGGCATTTCGCCACATGCACTGGTTCTTCGATCCTTTTCCTGGCCATTATGGGAGAACCTCTGACAGGTGCGAATGATGAAAGCATTGAAAGAAATAGCATCTCTCCGATAAAACAATTGGGAAATGTTTTAAGGATTTGAGGAGGATATGTTGAGAATTACCAAAGGAAAATTGGTAACAACTTCAAGCCCCGGTGGGCATATCCATATTCATTTTCTAGCCCAGTGGTTCTCAACCTTCCTAAGGCCGCGACCCTTTAAGACAGCTCCTCACATGGTGGTGACCCCCAACCACACAATTATTTCCGTTGCTACTTCATCACTGTAATTTTGCTACAGTTATGAACTGTAATATAAATATCTGATAGGCAGGATGTATTTTATTGATTTTTTACAGAGAGGAAGGGGAGGAATAGAGAGTTAGAAACATCGATGAGAGAGAGAGACATTGATCAGCCACCTCTTATACATCCCCCACTGGGGATGTGCCTGCAACCAAGGTACATACCCTTGACCGGAATCGAACCTGGGACCCTTCAGTCCGCAGGCCGATGCTCTATCCACTGAGCCACACTGGTTTGGGCTGTCTCTTATTTCTGTGAGCTGTGGAGCCCCTTCGGGGTCTTGTTTTACTGGCTCTTTTCCGTGGCAGCTCCACCTCCCTGGTTAAAACGGCAGAGAAGCAGGGTGTCTGAAACCCACGAAAGCCTGTGCAGTGGGGACATGCTATTTCTTTGGCGTGTGGTGTGAGGGCTGACCTGCCTTCCTTTGAATGAATCAAAGGGATGCTTTGTACTCCGGCCGTCTTTCTTCATCACGAGGTGAGACACACTGTGAGCTGGCCTCCTCAGAGTCACAGAGAGGGTATCTGTGGGGGGGGGGGACACTGATGTAAAGAGAACGTGCTCATTGGCACGGAGTGGAGTCAGCGTCTCGAGCAGTTTAAAATGTGAGCGTGGCCCCTCGTACGGCGAGGCTGGCATCACAGGCAAACAGCACGGACAGTGGTTTGCGAGGACAATCTCAGAGGTGACATCGCCTCCTCATGTCCGCAGTTTTCCCCGAAGGCTGCACTCACCTTGAGCAGGACACGGCCTCTGATTTCCCCGTGGGAAGGGACGCAGGGACTCAGCTGACACAGGAACATGCGTGGTGTGAGATCTGCACAGCAGATCCATTTCCCGGGGTACAGGGGGAAGGATGAGAGTCAGCGCCTTGTGAGTGCGGAAACGGCAGAGGGAAAGAGGTAGAGAAACGGAGGGGCTTGGAGGACCACTGTCTGCGAAGCGTAGCCCAGCACCGCCCCCTTTTCCATGTTAACATGCCTCTGCTGCTTCTTCCGTTCCTTTGACAAAATATATACAAATTGCCTTCAGGGCCCCGCAAATGAATCCCATCAGACATATGGTGTGCAAACATGCTCTCCTTTCCCGCGTTTCAGAAATATATTTCAGCTGTCCGGCATTAGGATGGTCGCTCTCGAAGTCATCCTTCATCAGAGTGACCCGGGAATGTTCGAATTGTTGTCAGCTTCTTGGCAGACAGTGTTTGATTATGTATGCTCCACAAGATACCGGGGGTTTGGGAGTGTTCTGGAATGTCTCTAGATTTCATTTTGGAGCTCAGAATTCGGTTATTCCTTATTAATTTCAATAGGTACTCGTTTCGAATAGTCATAAATGTGTTCGCTCTCTATTCAGTTTCAGTGAGAACGCGTTTGCTGTTACTTTCTCAGAGCATATGTTGGAATATCGAATTTGCTGTGCATCGTGTTTTTGCATAGTGTTTTTTCCTGTAGGTCATTCGTATGCCGATCATCCAGAGAGAGAATGCGTGTGTTTTAACGTCTGAAGTTAGGTTTTCTGCTTGGGAGGCACATGCTTGCCTCTCGATTTTCTATTCTTAGAACACTTCCGAGTTTCCTCCTTTCTATGAATTCGAAACATATTAAGGCCATCCTTAGCTCTAGCCACTGGCTCATTTTCATCTTGACTAGATTTGTAGCTCTCTTATTTTTAAACCCACCCAGTGGTTTATTTCTGAATCCCCTTTCCTTTAAACCAGAGAAAGAGAAATGTTAGACTTGGCAAAGGTTTTACGAGACCTGTGCCGTCTCTGCAGGCGTTTTAGCGAATGACTGGCCGTAGCTCTCGGAAGATGGGTGAGGATGCCATTCAGTGGGGAATGGAGTGTTGTTTGGCTCAGAGACAAAATAAGCTTTGGTCCCAGGGCCATGACAGTGAACATCTTTCTCTAACCGGATGGTAGATTCTGCGTGGGGTGGTTTTGAACTTGAAACCTCAGGCCTCGGGGGTTACTTGTGATCCTCAGGGGCTGGTGCTTGCCCTCAAAGGCTGAGTGAGATCCTTTCCGCGTCTCCATTCAGGTAAGAACGGAGAGTCCCAAGAAATATATTATTTTACAAAAATAAACAGATGAACTGGGAGGAAGACTCTTTGTTTAAAGAAGTCGCTCTCGTGTAGTGAGAAGCCTGAACAATTTGTGTTTAAATATTAGAAGTCATTAAATGATCCTTGGAATGTAAATGGCATAGTATTGAGTAAAGTTTTCCTTTTCAAATGAGAGAAAAATAAATTGGAAAAGACCCAGTCCTAAAAAAATAAAAAGACTCTGTCCTCAGAGTAGCTTGCAGATTCTGCTCTCTAGGTTTTTATCTTTTTTCTTGTCCTCCGTCTCCCCTGACGGATCTAAATAGAAAGGGCAAGATGGTACACGTATTCAGGACCACTCAGGGCATCAGCGGGCAGACCACCCATGGACCCAGCCTGGGGGGGGGGGCTGAGGGGCACCTGGGCAGTGGGGGCCTTTACAGAGGCTGAGGCACAGATGGTGGTGTGTGTCATCACCTAGGTAACCACAGGTGCAGCATCCAGGGCGGTTTGAAAAGCTCCGCTTAGTTTTTTCCTTCCACTCAGAGTCTGCACCGCCCGTCCTGTGGGCTGACTGATGCCCACAAGTTTCTTGTGCCAATGTTGGTCCTCGAGGTGGTCAGATCCTGGGCAGAACGTAATTCGGAGGAGGAGGAGGAGGAGGCTGCTGTTCCCGCTTGGAAAGTGAAGGGGCGGTGAGTTGACAGGTGCTGACAATTGGGGACCCCAAGAGGTGTGTCCCCGCAGCCTTAGGAAAACCTGCTCTATTACTGCGAGGGAGAAGGATCCCGTTATGTTAGAGATCTCATTCACTTTCCACTCACTCGTTGATAACTGCCTTAAGTTTGGGGTAACCTGGGCATCATTAGATGCAGAGTGGGAACTGGAATACATTCTAACCCGAATTGTTAGAACTGAAATGATGAGTCTGCTCAAAGATAGAAACGCCGCCTTCTATTCTGTTTGTGAATTTGTTTTAGGGATTTCTTTAGTGACTCTCTGATAACGCGTATGAGTATTTATTACCTAGTTTTCAGTACCAAGGTTTGTCTTCCTCATGGTTCTAAATGAAAAGGTAAGAAACCCAGAGGGAAAATGAACATGTTTTAAGAGCTAAAACAACAAAATTCTTAGAAGGAAACAAGGGTAAATGTTCAAGACCTCACATTAGGCCGTGGCTTTTTAGTTATGTCAATCAGTATCCTATTCTCATCCCCCCTCCCCACAAAGAAAAACCAACCCTGTACCATTAGCAATCACTCGCCTTCTCCCTCTCCCCTCTTTCTGCAGCCGCCAATCCATTCTCTGCCTCTGGAGACTTGCCTGTGCAGGACATTTCAAGGAGACAGAATCCACAATGTGTGGTCTTTTGCGGTGGGTGGCTTCTTTCACTTAGCACGATGTTTTAAAAGTTCACCCATGTTGTAGAATATGTAACTTCTTTTTTATTGACAAACGAGACGTTATTGTGTGAATATATCATTTTACAAATTTATTCACCAGTTGGTAGACATGTAAGTTTTTGTGTGGGCATGTGTTTTTATTTCTCCTGGGCAAATACCTAGAAGTGGAGCTGCTGTATCATGAGAACTCTAAGATCAACCTTTTGAGGAAGCACCAGACTTTCTCCAAGCATCTGCATCACTTTCCATCCTCTCCAGCAATGGCTGCGAGTTCTAATTCTATACACCCTTGCTATTGTTATATGGCCTTGCTATTATCTGCTTTATTTAAATTTATTTATGTACTATCGGGAGGGAGATTGGTTCTGAGGTTCTACTTATTTATGCATTCTTTGGTTGATTGTTGTATGCACCCTGATCGGGGATCGAACCCGAAACCTTGGTGTATCAGGACAATGCTCTCACCAACTGAGCTACCTGGCCCAACTGATAATTTCATCATTTTGGAGGTAATTTTTGTAAATGGTGTTAAGGTAGGGGTCCAACTTTGTCCTTTTGCACGTGGAAACCTAGTTATTTCAGCATACACATTGTATTTTAGAACTTTTAATTTTCTCCCAGAATGTACACTTTATTAGGGTGTGTGCAGTGGCAATTTACATTTTATGAGATGGGCTATCTGGTTTCTCAAGACTGGCCTTGAGTCAGTTAGGTGGTACCATCCTCCAGATGTGTGGGATCATTCCAGAAAGGTCCCTCCTATGTATGGGTGCTGGTGGTAACTTTGCCCTCCCCCGACCCCCCTCACCTCCCTCGGGACTTCATCTGGCTCGTGCTGAGCCTGAACCTCTCTCTCTGACCTCCACCCGCCGGTGCAGCTCAGCGCTGGGCATCTCCCTCTTCATCTCCCTTCTTGGTTCTCACCGTGTGTGACTCACATGTCCTCTCAATAGCTGTGGCAATCGCTGGTGTTGGGCTTCCTGGACAGGTGATGAGATTGCACTTCCGGCTACTTCTGGCTCCGTGACTTGCTCTGGTGCGGAAATAGTGCTTGTCGTTTCCGGGCGGAAGTGTTGAACAGCTGTGTGTGACTCCTGCTTGTCCTCCTGGTAACTGTGATCTGGGCTGAGATGGAGTCCGAGTCCTGACCGATTGGGAAAACCTGACCTGCCAGAGACACAGAGCTTGAGTGAGAAATAACATTTTTGATGCTGTAAGCGGTTGAGATGTGGGGGTTATTTGTCACAGCACGAACCAGCCTCTCTGACCGATGCACTCGGCCTGCCCTTCCCATGCCACAGCCGCCAGCCACCTGTGGCTACTGGGCCCTTGAGGTATGGCTGGTCCAGTTGGAGATGTGCTGTAAGTGGAAAACCATGCCGGATTTTGAAGACTTAGTGTGCCCCAGAGTATATCAAAGAATATCTCATTAGTAATTTTTATTTTATTTTATCTTTTAATATATTTTTTTAATTGATTTTTTACAGAGAGGAAGGGAGAGGGATAGAAAGTCAGAAACATTGATGAGAGAGAGACATCGATCAGCCACTCCTGCATGCCCCACACTGGAGATATGCCTGCAAGCAAGGTACATGCCCTCGACTGGAATCGAACCTGGGACCTTTCAGTCCCCAGGCCGATGCTCTATCCACTGAGCCAAACCGGTCTTGGCTCATTAGTAATTTTTAAATGTTAGGTACACGTTGAAAGGATATTTTGGATATATTGAGTTGAATAAAATATATTGTTAAAGTGATTTTCACCATTTTAATAAAAAATTATACATGTGGTCCAGCTGGCATGGCTCAGTAGTTGAGAGTCAACCTGTGAACCAGGTCACAGTTGATTCCCTGTCAGGGCATGTGCCCAGGTTATGGGCTAGATTTGGGGCATGCAAGAGGCAGCTGATCCATGATTTTCTCTCATCATTGATGTTGCTATCTCTCACTCTCCCTTCCTCTGAAATCAGTAAAAATATATTAAAAAACCCTTACATGGGTCTTTCATTCTCTTTCTGTTGGTCGGTGCTGCACGGAACGATCAGCCTGTTGAAGACAGGAGCTCTGTTGATTTCACTGCTGTTTTCCCACAATGTCTAACAGTGTCTAACGTATCCCAGGACATGAGACATGTTAAACAGATACAAGTTTAATGGTGAACTATGTCCCCATTCCTAGTTAAACATGAAAAATAATGCAGTCTTCAAAACAGGGCTTATCTGTATTTTTGTGTTTAATAATCCCCTTTTAGTTCCTTTAGCTGCATAATAAACCCCTTAATCTTTAAAACCATCAGAAAACCGAATGCTATGCCTTTATGTTATGTTCATGTGATGCTGTTGTTTTTAAAATGTTGCACACTGCAAGAATCCTGGGCGTGGCCACTCCTTATGGCTGGCATTTGCTTATCTTTGTAAAAATAACCAAGAAATCCTGGAGCGTTTAGTCATAACGGTGACCTTTATTAACTTGCCAATGTCGTCCATTCGTGTTGTGTATTGTATCGTCTTGCCCTTTGTGTAAGGCCTGGAGCTGCAAATCAAAAGGAAACAGGAGGGGGCACTGAGCAGCCCTGGGGACCTTCTGCAGAGTCAGCTGGGGGCACCCCCAGGGGAGGAAGCAGCGCTCTCAGGGTCTAGATGCGTAAGAAGAAAGCAAGGAAGTGGTGAAAGGAGCACCAGAAAGTAACCACGCATCTTCAAAAAGCAGAGGGTGAAGGAACAGAGCAACACGCTGCTGGAAAGAATATTAAGCACTTAATGAATGACAGCTATTGGCATAAGATAGGATGAACCTAAAGGGAGGAGTGGAAGGACATAGACTCGGCTGTCCCATTGGCTAAGGACAGGAGGGAGAGGTGGCTCAGAAGAAGGGAGACAGATGTCGAATAAGCAAGGACTTGTCCACACCAATTGACGTATAATTTTGTTTGCATAAAATCATATATTGTGTATACATGCACAAAGAGACATACATGTCAGCTACCAAAATATTAGTGATGAGTCTCTCTCTGGGTGGTGGATGAATTTCGGTTGACTTTAAAAAATACTATTCATTGATTTTAGAGAGAGGAAGGGAGAGGAACAGAGGGATAGAAGCCTCAATGATGAGAGAGAAACATGGATCATTTGCCTCCTGCACACACCCCTGTTCCCCAATCAGGGATCAACCCTGCAACCTGGGCATATGCCCTGATTAAGAATCGAGCTGGCGACCTGCTGGTTCATGGGTCAGGGCTCAACCGGGTGCTTTTTAAATTTATTTGTTACACATTTAAAATGTTCCCTGAATGAACATTAGCCGTTTGTATAATCAGTAAATAATGTGACCCAGCATTTTCATTTATGAGTAACATCAGGACCAAGTTTAAAGACTCAACCAGAAGTTGTCTATTTTGTTTGTACAGCGGGATCTCGAGACACGAGTTTAATTCGTTCTGTAACCTTGAGGCGTGGGAAACTATGAGACGCTCGAGTCGCGGTAAACTGTTGGGTGGTGTGCAGCCGGCTGATCTGAGCAATTACTCCTATCTCAACTGTTGCTCGTATTTCAAAGCAAAAATCGCTCGCTGGCCGGCTCATATCTCAAAAATCTCTTATGTTAGGGCACTTGTATCTCGAGGTACCACTGTATCCTGTTAAAACAACTGTGGAATTACTATACATTGAAGAAGATGAGTATTCAGAAGAAGTGTACTAAGTGATGCATGCATCGTGGTTATAAGGGATGGGTCTAACTGTGTGTATTTAACCTGCATGCTGGCTCTCCCACTCCTTTCTCAGTGGAAAGGAAGTGGCTGGTTCAGGCCCTGGAAGTGTGTGATTTACCCGAAAGCGCACATTTCTTCGGAAAGAAAGAGAATGCTTTTGTAAGATTACGGAGCTTTGGGATGGATGCCACGCGGGTACACGCTGAGTAATGTCAGTGTTCGAGGCAGGCTGCCAGGGTTCATCAGAGGAAGGCGAGTGGGGGTTTGTTTTGCAGTCTCTGGGAAACTTGGAACTCTGACTTCTTGGGAAATCTCTCCAAGATGAATTTAGTGTGAAGGCATTCTGCTTCTAAAGATGACAAGCAGCAAGAGGAGAGGAAAAGCCGTGAGTAATAAGATGTGAGATGAAGAAAAGGTTTTTTTTCCCTCCTGCCCCAGAGCTTGTGACCTTGTTGAATTTAATTGTGTCTGACACCTTCATAAGGCAAATTTCACTGACATGCCTGAGCGAGGGCAAAGAGGTAATCCTTCAGGGTCGGTTCACTTTCTCCTTCAAACACGTGCCAAAGATAAGGTGTTGGGTATGAAAACCATTCCGAATGGCTGGGGGATCTTGAGCAAGTCATTTAAACTACCTGGACCAATTTTTCTTTTCTTAGTTATCTAATCTGGAGGATTTGGATCGTAAAACCTGCCGTGGTCTTTCCTAAAACACAAACTATTTTATGAGTAGTACAGTGGTACCTCGAGATACGAGTGCCCTAACATACGAGATTTTTGAGATATGAGCCATCGAGCGAGCGATTTTTGCTTTGAAATACGAGCAACAGTTGAGATACGAGTAATCACGCGGATAGGCCGGCTGCACACGACCCACCAGTTTACCGCAACTCGAGTGTCTCATAGTTTCCCATGCCTCAAGATTACAGAACGAATTAAACTCGTATCTCGAGGTACCACTGTATTTACATATTCGTGTGCTGTTTGTTATAGATCAGCTATATCTATAACATATCACTCGAGGATATATTTTTACCAATTTTTAGAGAGAGAGGACAGGAAAGAGACAGAGAGATAGAGAGAAGGAGGGAGAGAGAATCATTGATGTGAGAGAGAAACATCAATTGTCTCCTGTGAGTGCTCTGACCAGGGATCAAGTCCATGGGCCCTGACTGGGAATAGAACCCGCGACCTTTCGGTGCTCAGGATGATGCCTGACTGAGTAATGTGTCAGGGCACTGTATGTTTTAAATCAAGGTCTAGCTGCTCTGTTTGAAGTGTTGTAGGTGAATGTATCCCTGCCCTCCACCACCTCCCCACGAGTACCTTGGGGGACTCCACACCCTCTGGAGGCCGTTGCTCGGTTGTCACAGGGTGTGGGGACTGACAGGGAGAATCTGACCCACACTGGCTTCTGTTTGTGTCTCTGTGGTGGCTCCACAGAACAAGATTCAGCGACAGTCTCCTCTTCGCAGGGGCAGATGTCCTGCTGGTGGAGACTGCCTTCCCGGGTGGGCTCTCTGCTCAGGTCCTTCCGGGCACACAGTCTGGGCCTTTGCCAGGCGAGTCCTGGCTCCTCTGAGGCTCCCAGCCAGGCGGTGCCTGCAGGTGTGAACTGGGAAGCTGCCTGTGGAAGGCCTCAAGTGCCTTTTGTTCCAGACTATTGACCTCCTCTCTTCCTCATCAGTGTCGGATCCGGTGGGAGCCAATCCAGTATGTCTTTGGGCAGCTTTTGAATTGAAAGTGAATTCCGTGTGACCTTGAGACATGACTGTCTCAAGAAGGATGATACTAAGTCTATCTGATATGTGCACCATGCTTCAGATGAAGACCAACTGTACGGGTTACTCATTGATCCTGCATTTATTGAGTGCTTACTGTATGCCATGTCGGTGACCGCAAGTATGAAAGAATAAGACAATACAATGCCATAGAGCAGTGGTTCTCAACCTGTGGGTCGCGACCCCTTTGGGGGTCGAACGACCCTTTCACAGGGGTCGCGTAAGACTATTGGAAAATACCTATTTCCCATGTTCTTAGGAGCCAACACACCGCTCCTCGGTGTAGCAAAATGTAGCAATGTAGTTTACTGTTGTCATATGAAGACTGTTGCCCATGCTACACCACGATTCAAGACAAAATTTTATTTATTTGTAATTAGAAATATTTCACAATATATAATTACATATTGTTTTTGTGATTCATCCCTATGCTTTCATTATGTTCAGTTTGTAACAATGAAAATAAATCCTGCATATCAGATATTTACATTACAGTTCATGACAGTAGCAAGATGACAGTGATGAAGTAGCAACGGAAATAATTTTATGGTTGGGGGTCACCACCCCATGAGGAGCTGTCTTAAAGGGTCGCGGCCTTAGGAAGGTTGAGAACCACTGCCATAGAGAGAGGCTGGAAGGAGATGCTAATTAAGATGGGGACAGCTTCACCGAGGAAGTGACATTTCTCCTCGGGGAAAAGAAGGAGCCATTCCCACAAGATGCTGGGATATTCCAGGCAGAGGGACAGCCTGGGAGAGATGGGAAGGAGCCTCACGTGTTGGAAGGACAGAAGGAAACCAGAGTGGCCACAGGCAGCACGTGAGGGAGGATGGCAAGAGCCGAGGCCAGAGCGGTGGCCAGGCAGGGGTGACATCAAGTGAGCCTTGCAGGCGCAGGTTCGTATGTCACCGGAAGAGCAGTGACCCTTTGGAGGGTGCCAGCCAGAGGCCACCCTCTGATGGTGCTTCTCTCGGTTCCTCCGGCTGTTTGGTGGGAAAGGATGGAAGGACAGGGAGAATGCTGGAGCCAGTGACCCAGCCATCCAGCTGAGAGGTGATGGCGAGGCTCGGACAAGATTAGTGGCAGTCCAGAAGGAGCAGCGTCACGGCTTTGGGACACATTTTAGCGGCGAGCCCACAGGTCAGAGTTCATTTGTGAGGGCAGAGAAGAGGCTGCCTCACTGCATAGAGGACAGACAGAGCGCAGAGCTGGTCTCTACAACCATGTGTGTGAGGTGCCCAGGGCTTGTGAATGGATGCATCTGGGAGATTAAGGAAAAGCACTAATCAAGGTGGAATCCTATGGGTTGGACTTGCATTCGGGAGGTGGGGGGGGGGAGGGGCTGGTTTAGAAGTTCAAGGGTCCTGTTTTGGCCGCGTTAAGTGTGAGCCTCTTAGACATTGAAGGGGGGAAGTCAGAGAGGCCCTCAGCGGGAGGCCCCAATGGGAGACTGAAATTGGGGAGTCACTGGCACAGAAAGCTAAATAAACCTCCACACCAGTCCTGTCATTTATCTGGCGCGCGTGCTCATTTCAGCCGGGAAATAAAGATCTCCCTTATGAAAGGACATGGTAATTATTACTTATTACCGGGGCCCTTTGTAGTGTCTGATTATCAGTCAATTCGAATCACCGCATCACTTTTATCTGCTAATGAGAGTTAATTTGCGAGTACAGAGATGGCCAGGCTGACTCCCTCGGTAAGGAAAACACGGAACCCAGAGTTGGTCTCTATAACCATGTTTGTGAAGAGCTTTTTCAGGCCTGTTGGGGCTCAGGGCTGCTGAATGGATGAGGATTTAATTCACAGTTTTTATTCTTTCCCATCATGCAGCCGCTGGCTCCAGTCTCCCCTGGTACCGTGTACGTTTGGAGGGATGCTATCAGGGGAATTCTGTCCCTCGCTCATGCTCCTCGGAGCTGTGCCTTCTAAGCTGTTTCCGCTGGCGGCCCAGAGGGTGGGGGGTAGCTGTGGTGACAGCTAAGCTCGCGCTCCACCTTCGTGCGTGTCCACACGACGCCTGGCACGGTGCTCCCTGTCTGGCATAGGTTGTGGCAAAATCACACTTAAATTCCTGCAAAATAGGCATTTAAAATACAGTGGCACCTCGAGATACGAGTGCCCTAACATACGAGATTTTTGAGATATGAGCCGTCGAGCGAGCGATTTTTGCTTTGAAATACGAGCAACAGTTGAGATAGGAGTCATCGCGTGGATCGGCCGGCTGCACACAACCCACCAGTTTACCGTGACTCGAGCGTCTCATCGTTTCCCACGCCTCAAGGTTACGGAATGGATTAAAGTCCTATCTCGAGGTACCACTGTATATTTATTGATTTCAGAGAGGAAGGGAGAGGGAGAGGGAGATAGAAACATCCATGATGAGAGAGCATCATGTGTCAGCTGCCTCCTGCACACCCCACACTGGGGATTGAGCTCACCACCCAGGCATGTGCCCTGACCGGGAATCGAACCGTGACCTCCTGATTCATAGGTCAGTTTTTCTTCTGCCAGTCTGTTAAATTACCCAAAATTCCCCTTGGTTTCTTCTCCAAGCCCTTTTTTCTCCTACCCCCCGCTTTTATGTCGTTCTGGCCAGATATCCAATGGGCTTCTGCCCACATTTCTCTTTCTGAAAATGGTCCCCTGAGGTACCCACACCCACTCTCTGATACCCCTGCTTTTTGCCATGCCTGCCTTCGCCCAACCACGCCCCTCTACCGAACTCTGGAATTGAATTAGTTAAACAAACTCACATCCTTTAACCTTTCCCTTCAGCGTTTTCCTGTTCCCTTGTCAAAACTCTGTCTTGGCTTTGTCCTAAGTTTTAAGTTTCTGAGCCAAATTTGTCACTCGCGGTCACTTTTTCCTTTTTTCTGTAGCTCTCAGAGCGAGGAGCAGAGGTTAGCACATTTCCTGCTTCTCACCATCACATCCAGACTATATTTGTTCATTGTGTTTCAAACGCCACTCTGTCCTGTATCCCTTAATTTTTCCATCTTACACTCAACTCGTACCTTCTGCTAGTCTCTTTCCCTAGTAGGAGTCTGCTTTTGCTGACTCCCTCTCTTTCTCGTATCATCTTTAAGAACCTAAACACTTATTTGGTGTTTCAAACCTCGCTTAAGAGATTTCTGGCCTCTGGACCTAGCCACAGCCACATTCTGTGTCTGAAGTGATCTCTGTCAAGATCGGTAATGGTTCTGCCTCTTCTCAATCTTCTCTCCCATTGGATCTCGGTTTTCTTCTCTCTGTGGCATCCTTACCACATCCATGGCCTTGGCATGCCATGTTGGCCTCACTGGTCTCCTATTCATATGGACCAGTGGTTCTCAACCTGTGGGTCGAGACCCATTTGGGGGTTGAATGACCCTTTCACAGGGGTCGCCTAAGACTATTGGAAAACACCTATTTCCCATGGTCTTAGGAACTAACACACCGCTCCTCGGTGTAGCAAAGTGTAACAATGTAGTTTACTGTTGTTATATGAAGACTGTTGCCCATGCTACACCACGACTCAAGACAAAATTTCATTTATTTGTCATTAGAAATAAATATTTCACAATATATAATTACATATTGTTTTTGTGATAAATCCCTGTGCTTTAATTATGTTCAGTTTGTAACAATGAAAATACATCCTGCCTATCAGATATTTACATTACAATTCATAACAGTAGCAAAATTACAATGATGAAGTAGCCACGGAAATAATTTTATGGTTGGGGGTCACCACCCCATGAGGAGCTGTCTTAAAGGGTCGTGGCATTAGGAAGGTTGAGAACCACTGATACGGACCTTTCGGCCCACCATTTAAACTTGGTTCTTGCTAGCTTCGCAGCCTTCACACTCTGGTTCCCAGGTCCTATTTTTGCTCTGCAGATCTCCAATTCTGAGTAGACTTCACCATCTGATCTCTCTACTTCCGCTTTCATATGACGGAGTAAAAAGGTCATAAACGCTGATTTCTTTTTTACTGCTAAAATATGCATATCGTGAAAAGTCACATCGTTGAGTCAATGACTCAGCAGCATCACCAAAGACTCGGGAATCTTTCCACTCTCCTCTGTCCCTGTTGCCCCTAGTGGGTCAGCTTCAGTCCAAATAGTTGTCTTCTTGAGTTCGAGACAGCTGCTGTGGTTCAGGGACCTTATGGAGACAAGATGCCACAGAAATGGTGTCTGATTGACCTCATCACAAAACATCGGTCCACAGTTAGACCTTCTCTGACTCCATTGCAATCTCATTTTTTTTTAGTTCCCAATCATGTTCCCACTGGAACTAGTCTGTTTTCCAATTGCAATTTTATTAAGCTCTGCCTTTTTTTTTGTTTGTTTGTTTTTGCCTAAAAAATTTCTCTTGTATTTATTTGCTTTTATTGCTTCTACCTACCCTCTCCTCTTTACCCACCCCTGAAAAGTGACTCTTCCTGCAGCATGGTGCTGAGCCCATCACTTTTAGTTCGACCTCCTTTTAGTAGGTTCCTGGAGTTCAGTCTCTCGTGTAGCATTCAAGATCTCTCACAACCTGGCCCCTGCTGTATTTTCAATCTTTGTTTTCTTACTGCTGTTCCTGACTTTTCCTTCACTCTGCGAGTGAAATTACTGCACCCTTTAATCTTAACTCCAATGCCATTGATTGTAAAATCTTTTCCTCCTCTTTCTCATTTCCAACAAGAAATTATAGTCTCTTCTGAATGTTGAAGTCAATTATCATAGATAGTTTTTAATTTTGTATAATTATTTTTATGTACCTCCACGACTGATTGCCGTTTAGCCCTAGTTTTCAACATTTCACCATTTCCATCATTTGAAAACAATTCTTGAAGTACTTGGTTGTTTTTAGTTATGGTTTATGCTTTTTTATGGGTCTCTGATCCTACCTCAACTACTATTATCTGTTATTTGCTGAGAAGACATCTGGCTTTGGGGCCTCCTGGGACTATATAATTTTTCCTGGAAAAAGCCCAACACTGTAATAAAAATCGTTCCCCTGGGTGTGTAGTTCTAGTGACATGAGGTTGTTTGTGTCTTCTCAGTTTTAATACAGTGATAGCAAAAAAGATTTATTTTTTTCTTTTTTTAAAATATATTTTATTGATTTTTTACAGAGAGGAAAGGAGAAGGAAAGAGAGTTAGAACATCGATCAGCTGCCTCGTGCACGCCCCCTGCTAGGGATGTGCCTGCACCTAGGTACATGCCTTTGACCGGAATCAAACCTGGGACCTTTTAGTCCACAGGCTGACACTCTACCCACTGAGCCAAACCGGTTTCGGCAGCAGAAAAGATTTAAACACATATCACCACGTTAACATTGAGCTGCCTGTTTTTTTGAACGTTACCCAGTTCTACTGAGTCTACCTTTAAATTACTGTGAAATGGGTGTCCTCTCCATTTGCACTGCTGGTGCCTCGTTTCTGACCCCACCACTTCTCTCTGCCACCAGTGTCTTCCCATTTTCTTCTGCTGTTGACTGCCACTTTCTTCTGCTTCTCTGCCCAAACAGATCTGTGATTTCAGTCCTCCCCTTACACACATCCTGACTCTGGTGTTTCTGAAAGGAAGTCAGCTTCCCTGTGGGACCTCGAGTTCCCTTTAGACTTGCAATGGTTTCCCCCACGTTCAGATCTTGCCACCTACTCAGCTGGGTCTTCTGTTCCAGCCATGCAGAGAGTGTCCCTTCTCCCAGAAAAGGCGTGATCATCTGAAGCCAGAAAGACCCTCCTCACTGCTTATCCGGGCCGAGTCCCATTGGTCATTTCAGAGCAGCTCAAGTATCACCGTGTCTCTGAGGCCTTCCCTAATGTCAGTGGTTCTCAACCTTCCTAAGGCCGCGACCCTCGCATACAGTTCCTCATGGGGTGGTGACCCCCAACCATGAAATGTTGCTACTGTGATGCATCGTGATGTAAATATCTATATTTTCCGATGGTCTTAGGCGACCCCTGTGAAAGGGTCGTTTGACCCCCAAAGGGGTCACGACCCACAGGTTGAGAACCACTGTGCTAATGTCCTCAGAGAGTGACTCCTTTTCTATTTTCCTTTATAATTTCATTCATTCATTCACTCACTCACTCACTGACTCACGTATAGACATCTATTTGGTGAAAGATGATGGGATACAACGACACCTACATAGGGATTGTAAGGGGCTGAACAGGGAAATGCACAAGAAAGCGACAATGCAGAGGGAATGGAGGGGGTCAAGTTAGAGAAACCCCAGTGCATTAGAAAGAAAGAAGCAGGCTTAGTACCTGATTAGGTGTGGTGGAATGCAAAAAGTGTGTGCTCACGTGGCCTTCCCTTGGTGTGTGCACATGGAGAGAGCAAGCAAATGAGCTCTCTGGTGTCCCTTCTAAGAAGGCCACTGATCCTCTGGGATCAGGGCCCCACCCTATGCCCTTGTTGAATGTTATTACTTCCTTAGAGACCCCATCTCCAAATATAGCCACACTGGAGTTGCAATTGCACCATGTGAATTTTTGGGGACACAGACATTCAGTCCCTAACATACATAGGGGTCTAAAACGAACAAACAAAATAAAAAGGCAGTATGTATCTGGGCTATTTTTTTTTTTTTGGCTTTCTATTTCCACTTCCACTTCCAAATTTAAAGTACATAATTCCAGAGAACAATTAGGAATTTGCTGAAGGAGAGTAGAGAGGAAAAAAAGTGTAGCTTTTAAATGTCTTCAAGTCTCCCCCTGGAGACAAACTGTCCCTTAGTAGGTGAACAAATAAAGAAAGCGCGGTGTTTGCAGACAATGGAATATTGTTCAGCATTAAAAATGGAGGAAATCCTGCCAGATGTGAGAACATGGATGAATCTAGAAGATATTTTGCTGAGTGAAATAAGCTAGTCACAGAAAGACAAACACTGTATGATTCCACTTTTCTGAGGCATCGAAAGTGGTTCAACTCCAAGAAGCAGAGTCTTGAATGGCCGCCAGGAGTGGGGAAAGGAGAACTAGGGGGCGGCTCTTCAATGGGAAGAACATTTAATTTATTTATTTTTATTTTTTAAAAAATATTTTTTATTGATTTTTTACAGAAAGGAAAGGAGAAGGACTAGAGAGTCAGAAACATTGATGAGAGAGAAACATCTATCAGCTGCCTCCTGCACACCTCCTACTGGGGATGTGCCCGCAACCAAGTACATGCCCTTGACCGGAATTGAACCCAGGGCCCTTCAGTCCGCAGGCCGATGCTCTATCCACTGAGCCAAACCGGTTTCGGCAGGCATAACATTTTAGTTAGAGGAGATCGGGAAGCTCAAGAGATCTGGTGCACCACATTGTGCCTGTGGATAAAATCCTGTATCACATACTTAACATCTTGTCAGGAGGGTAGTCTGTGTATTGACTCTCCTTACCACAATAACAATTATGAAAACCTTCCCCGTGCTTTCTAAGAAATTAAACTTATTTCTCTGTTTCCTGATATCCTTCTTTCTGCTTTATTTGGTACTTGCCCAACTTGTACCATGCCCCTTCGGTTTAATCCAACTTCTGTTTCTAGAATGTTGTGAATTTCAAACGTTGGAAAACTCCTGACTGTTCTGGATGACAATCCGTTCCGAGACTCTGACAGGTCTGAACTTCCATATACCGTTTTATATTTTAAGCGGGGCCGTCACTGTGTCGATTCCTTTCGTGATACCAATGTGAGGTGGCCTGAGCCGTGGAGGGGGAGTTGGGAAGTGAGTGACTCGCTCGGGATACTGGCCGCCAGGTTTGGAGCCTTGAATGAACTTGCTTCCGCTCTTGGCTGCCAGTCAGCTGGTTTCTCTTATTAGTTGATTCAAGTCTTCGAAGTATCAGTGTTTTTCCGTTCATAGTTTTACTGGTCTAACTCTTAAGGCATCATCTTTCTCTTAGCTAAATGGCTGCTTACTTTTCAAGAGGAAATTTAAAAAAAATTGGCTTGCGGTGGAATAATTTTGATAGAAGAGCTTTTAGTTCTCTGTCAGATATTTTTCTTCCCTGTTCCAGCTGCATTCAAGCGAGGAGTGAGGGAGGGGAGGGCCCATTTTCAGCGCGAACTTCCTCTTGAGTTTATGGATGGGCTGCTGAGGAGCTCCTCGGGAGAGGGAAACCCTTATTTCGCTTAAAGTGTGATTACAGAGATGTAGGTCAGCATCCTCACGCACTGATTTTAATTTGCTTAGCACTTAGTCCGATTAGGTTGCTTTGAGGCTTCCATCAGCATCTTCTGTAAGCGGTTTATTGGCACACATCCCGGACAGAATGAACGTTAGCTGCTGTTTTGACTGTTACTGTCACCAGACCCTGTGTCGGGACTGCAGACAGAAAGCAGATGGAAGGACACTGTCGCACTGGTGTGAGGCCCGTGGTGACGGAGTGAGGATGACACTGCTCTCTGCAGACACAACTGTGGCTGTTTTGTCGGTGGGACTCGGAGCTCCTGCGGGCCTGCCCTCCAGGTCTGTGCGTTTTGCGTTGAAGGAAGGTGCGGATCTACACTGGCATCTGCAGCCCGCACAGAGGAGGACTCTGACACAGCATTCAACAGCTCCTCTGCTTAAAAAGCTCCATCTGCTCCCCAATTTTTTATTTGACTTTATCAGCCGCATCTCCCGTCTCCCTCCCGGGGAAGCATCGCTGGGACACAGCCCTCGTGGTGTTTATGCGAAGCCTCCTCTATATTAAGCTCTGATAAGCAAAGCACAAATCTTGTTTCGCTGGGGAACGTTTTCTGTTTGTTTTCATTAGGGCAGTGATTAGGCAGTTCTGTGGAAAATAGGTGCCTTCCAGTTTCCTGAAAACCTAAACATGGTTTAATGGTTTGTTTCAACATGTTTAACTTTCTGTGTTTCAGTAGCTCAAGACAAATGACTAATGGGAAGACAAAGACACTCATTTGAACTATTCGATCCATTTCATATTTACCCTGATGGTAATTCATCGTGAGAAAAATTTGGTTATCATGAGAACATTGGAAACTAACTTTTTCTTTAAAAAAAAAATTTTATTGACCTTTCACAGAGAGGAAGGGAAAGGGATAGAAAGCCAGAAACATCGATGAGAGAGAGACATCGATCAGCCGCCTCCTGCACGCCCGCTACTGGGGATGTGCCCGCAACCAATGTACATGCCCTTGACCGGAATCGAACCCTGGGACCCTTCAGTCCTCAGCCCGAGGCTCTATCCACTGAGCAAAACTGGCTTCATCAAGGAAACTAACTTTTCTTAGCACCTAAAATGGTGGTGTTCAGATGTGTTACCAAACCTTCATCAGTGCCTGGCCCTGGTTTTCAAGGAAGTGGAGGGTACATTCTAGAAAACATGTTCAGTAATAAGAAAAAGCATTAAAAAACACACACACCCATTTAAATGTGGTCTGTCAGATCCTCCATAGAAAGAGGATCATGTTCGCAATTTCTTCCTGCTAAATATTTGGATTTTTTAATAACGGGTTTCTTTCCTTCTAATGGTTGCCTCCTGGGTGGTCCATAATATTGACTCGGTGAGGTTTGCAAAACAGATTAGTGTTTCCAGTTTGAAGACAAGAAAAGGCAGGGCCTGTTTCTGCTGACATCAGAGCGAGAGGCTGAGAGGCCCGGTGACCTGCCAGAGAGAGAATTTATCTCCTTTAGGAGAGTCCGCCGCATGAGACACGGGCCTGCGATCACTCCACTGGCTTCTTCTACAGAAGAGTCTGGAAATCAAACCTTATCGGCCTCATTCAAAAATAAAAAGGCCGGTGAACGGAATTTGGCCCGATTCTTCCTTTTATATGTGAGCACGATTGGTTTCAGCTACATTTTGAGGAATGCTCACGTTCATTTTGTGCATTCTTTTTTTTTTTTAAATATATTTTTTATTGATTTTTTACAGAGAGGAAGGGAGAGGGATAGAAAGTCAGAAACATCGATGAGAGAGAGACATCGATCAGCCGCCTCCTGCACACCCCCTACTGGGGATGTGCCCACAACCAAGATACATGCCCTTGATCGGAATCAAACCCGGGACCCTTCAGTCCGCAGGCCGACGCTCTATCCACTGAGTCACACCGGCTTTGGGATCCTACCTTTCTTGTAGGCATTTGGGTTTGTGACCCCCGATCTAGACTAGAATACCCACTTGGTGAATGAGGAAATGAAATTCTGAGTAGTGGGTGATTTGGCAGCACCAGATTTGGGCTGCATTGTGTGTTAAAGAGACAGTGAGGGGCAGGGAGGGCGATGGGGATGATCATGGGCGCGGAGAGGAGAAGCGTGGGCTGGGCCGCCAGCCTCAGCCTCAGGAGGACTGTGCAGAGGCTGACGGGCGCGGATGGGTTAAGGGAACAGATGGTGGCACAACCCCGTGCTGAGAAAGGGTGTCGGGGATATAAATGGGCCGAGTACATATCACTTACTTCTTCTGAAGTGCAATTTGGAGAATGGATTACATAATTTCAACCCCGGGGGATAAATTATATCCCATTGGCTGAAGCAGCTAACTGGTGGACTTGTGACAAATAACCGAACACCTGTAATAAGCAATGAATAGTCTCCCTTCTTGTTTCGAATGAACCTCTAAAAACGCACAAAGTCAATGTTAGAGGAATGCATTTCCAGGTGGTTGTGCGTTGTTTTTGTTATTTTTTATTCAATAACTAGAGGCCTGGTGTACAAAATTCGTGCAAGAGCGACTGCCAGCTGCCCCCATCCCTCCCAGCCACCGCCGCTGCGGCCCTGGCTTCATCTGGAAGGTTCTCCGGATGGTTGTTTTGCTATTTGGCCATCCAGTCTAATTAGCATATTATGCTTTTATTATTATAGACTCTTTCTGGCAGTGTGCTGGGCGCAGGGCGCCATCCTGAGCAGTGGGGAGTATCCACAGGTAGAATCACCAGTCTCTGCCTTTTGGTTGCTTTTGACCTTGAGGAGTTGAGGAGTGAAGATAGGAGGATAAGGAAAGTTCTATAGAGCCAGGCCCACGTGAGTCAAGGTTTTGGCAGTTCCCGGCTTGATCCGGAGGCAGACTTTCTGAGGGAGGAGGACTGAAGATGTGAATGAGACCTTGGAGGAGGAGGAGGATGTGAAGCACCAAGAGGAATGGCAGAAGTTTCTTCAGGGGGTCGGTGAGGGGAGGTCCAGGGGCCATTAGCAAGGAGACACGTGATTAGAGTGCACGAGCTTCCTGTCGAGTAGAGGAGTGAGCTGGACGGGTGAGAGGGGCCGAGTGGGAAGAGCCTGGGCTCTCAGACTAGAGAATTCGCATTTTATAGATATGGTTGCCCAGTTGGCCGAGCAACTCGGTGCTAAGGTTGTGGTGTACATTTAAAAGTATCTGGGAATGGATCGCTCTCGATGGATCTTAAAACATTTCTTTGTAACTAGTTGAAACTTCGAAGACAGTTTACTCAGGAGAGAATCCCACTTTCTTTTTCTTCTTTTAAATATATTTTATTGATTTTTTTACAGAGAGGAAGGTAGAGAGATAGAAAGTCAGAAACATCAATGAGAGAGAGACATCGATCAGCCACCTCCTGCACGCCCCACAGTGGAGATGTGCCCGCAACCAAGGCACATGCCCCCGACCAGAATCGAACCTGGGACCCTCCAGTCCGCAGGCTGATGCTCTATCCACCAAGCGAAACCAGTCTCTGCAAGAGAATCCCACTTTCTAAGTACAAATAGCTCCCCAGACTCTAAGCGGGAGTCCACGTGGGCACCGGGGAGAGCCCGCCAGGAGCAGGTGACGGGCAGGATTCTGTTTTGCTAAAGATACTGTTGCATCGGGAATGCCATTTCCTTTTCGGTCTCTGCATATGCCCGTGGGAGTCACCTTATATCCGAGTCCTTGTCCCGTCTCTCATGTTACGGGGCACCACCTCGGCCACTTTATTTTGAAAAGCCACACGCTGTTCGGAGAAGACATGGTAGACCGAGATGACCCCGGTCAGGGCTATTTTTATTTGCTCCTAGAGGTATGCCTGTGTGGCGAACGACAAGAAAGAGGCAAAGTTTATTCCTGGCGATCGGAGCTTGCCATTGCAGGTGCTGGATATAACTTTAAAGGTGCCTTTGAGAGAAAGCAGCACAGGAGGTATTTTTATTGTGGTGTCACAAAGACACACCTCGGGATAAAAGGAACTCAGCGCTCTCACCTGATGTGACTGGAACTCGGAGGTTGTAATAACGTGTCGAGGGAGGGTCGGTGCGGAAATCATTTCTCTAGCAATGGATAGGGACGGGAAGATGCACCGTTTGGAAAACCGTGGGGTGACTTACATTTTGGGTAGAAAGGGAGGGGCTGGTGCCCCACTGGCCGAGGCTCGCTGGAAGCGTGGTTGATGCATGCCCAGAGGTGCACTCAGGGCACGGAGCGGGATGGTAAAGCGGAGGCTGGGTCTGTGGGTACAGCACATGGGGGAGTACCCAGCCTGTCCACGGCACCTTCTGCCCATTCTTAGGTATTTCTCTAACCACGGTCCCTCATCCACTGCCCGCTGCTTCAGCCGCCTCCTCCCTGTAACGTTCTTGGCTTGTGTGGTCAGTTTCCATGTCCCCACATCCAGGAAACACATATTACCTTTTTCATCTCAGGGCACACATAAACTAAGTATTTACATTCTGTAGCACGCCAGCACAACCAAAAAAAAAAAAAAAAAGGTATAATTTTGATTCATCCACGTTGGATGGCTATTGTGTTGGCTGTTGTCATTTTTTTTTTAAATTTGACAATCTAAGGGAAAAGAGGCCAGTGCCCCTGACTGAATACTGAGGTATTGCATGTTTTAACCATTATTTTTTCAAAATTTTCCTGATTGATTAAGGTATTACATGTGTGTCCTTATTCTCCCCTATTCCCCCCAATCCTCCCACTCATGCCCTCACCCCCTGTTGTCTGTGTCCATTGGTTAGGCTTTTATATGCATGCATACAAGTCCTTTGATTGATCTCTCCCCCTTACCCTCATTCTGCCCTACCTTCCCTCTGAGGTGTGATGGTCTGATCGAGGCTTCTCTGTCTCTGGATCTGTTTTTGTTCATCAGTTTATGTTGTTCATTATCTTCCACACATGAGTGAGATCCTGTGATATTTATCTTTTTCTGACTGGCCTATTTCACTTAGCATTATGCTCTCTAGTTCTATCCATGCTGTTGCAAAAGGTAAGAATTCCTTTTTTTTTTTTTAAACAGCAGCTGAGTATTCCATTGTGTAGATTTACCACAGTTTTCTAATCCACTCATCTGCTGATGGCCACTTACGCTGTTTCCAAATCTTAGCTATGGTGAATTGTGCTGCTATGAACAGAGGGGTGCATATATCCTTTCTGATCGGTGTTTCTAGTTTCTTGGTATATATTCCTAGAAGTGGGATCACTGGGTCAAATGGGAGCTCCCTTTTTAGTTTTTTGAGGAAACTCCATACTGTTCTCCACAGTGGCTGCTCCAGTCTGCATTCCCACCAGCAGTGCACGAGGGTTCCTTTTTCTCCGCATCCTCGCCAGCACTTGTCATTTATTGATTTGTTGATGAGAGCCATTCTGACAGGTGTGAGATGGTCCCGCATTGTTGTTTTGATTTGAATCTCTTGGATGATTAGTGACTTGGAGCATGTTTTCATATATTTCTTGGCCTTCCTTCTATCATCTTTCGAGACGGGAAACCATAAAAATATTAGAGGAAACCACAGGCAGCACAATCTCAGACAGATGCCAAAGCAGTTTCTTCCCCGATACAGCTCCTAGGGCGATGGGAGCTAAAGAGAAAATAAAGAAATGGGACTACATCACAATAAAAAGCTTCTGCACAGCAAAAGAAACCATCAACAAAATAACAAGAAAGCCCGCTGTGTGGGAGAATATATCTGCCAATGTTATCTCCGATGAGAGTTCAATCTCCAACATTTACAGGGAACTCATACAACTCAAAAGGAAGATAAACAATCCAATAAAAAATGGGCAATGGACCTAAATGTGTTAACAATTCTTGCAGCACATCAGTGTATCTCTCGGGGTGCACAGGTTGAAAATCGCTGCTCTAAGTAATTCGGTGGGACCTCCACACCCCAGGCCTGAGGTGAGGGGTTAAATCCTTGCCCGCCTCCCTCTTTTTCGGGGAGGATGATGCTCACAGCACAGCAGTAGCTTTCTCCACTTACTCTCCTTTACCTTCCCACGCCTCCTCTTTGATGCCTTCAGTGTGGGAAGGGGCAAAGGCCACCACATTGAGGTCAGGTGCGGGGGTCTCACACTGTGGGAACCTCTTTCCACGTCCCGCGTGGTTCAGGGTTCCCGGGTCAGGGTTCGGGTTCTGAAGGAGGCCGCACGCAAACGAAATAAGAGACTAGAAAATATTAATTTGGCGATATTGGGGGGCCAGGCGGGAGCCTTCCTCTAGTGGGAAGGACTACCATCATGCTCTGGCCTTCTACTCCCTTTTATTAAGGCT
>PVJN01014149.1:0-47250 GCA_004026805.1 Lasiurus borealis
GAGGAGGAGAAGAAGAAGAAGAAGAAGAAGAAGAAGAAGAAGAAGAAGAAGAAGAAGAAGAAGAAGAAGAAGAAGAAGAAGAAGAAGAAGAAGAAGAAGAAAAAGGAAGAAAGAAAGAAAGAAAGAAAGAAAGAAAGAAAGAAAGAAAGAAAGAAAGAAAGAAAGAAAGAAAGAAAAAGGAGAAGGAGAAGAAGGAGGAGGAGGAGAAAGAGGAAGAGAAGGAAGAGGAGAAGGAGGAGGAGGAGGAGGAGAAGGAGAAAAGAAGGAAAGAATGAGAAGCACTGAGATAGGAAGAAGAGTTTATTGGGGAAGAGGGAAGAGCCGGTGAGGGAATGCATTAGCAGCTGAAGTAACTCAAAGAAAGGATGTAGCCTGGAAATGGAGCACTCAGAAGACAATACTGGAAGGTGGATGATCAGGTGAAAGTCCAAACCCTGAGATTGGACTAGATTAAATGTGTAATCTGTACCATGAGCAGGAGTGGCACTCACCTGACGTAGACAGAATTTATGAAACCCAGATATATCTTTTGGGAAAGACCAGGATTCAGAAACTCTGCAACACTTTCAAAGAGGGTATCAAGGAAGACCCCTGCATCAAGGTCTGGGTCAAGTCAGAGAGGAATCAAGGGTCAAATTGAACTTGATACTAAGCCGACCTCTTCCATGGCAGGCACTGTAATTAAGTTGTGGATATGATGGGACACACTCCAAGGCCCACCAAGGCAGGGGCCTATGGGGACCTCTGGCAGATAGCTCCCAGCAAGGTAGCAAAAAGACATAATGGTGTTGAGTCAGATAGACATGACTTGCAGTCCCTGCACCACCATTTGCCAGCTCTGAGCTTGTACAATTCACCCCACCTTTCCAAATCTCCCCTTTCCCTGTACAATGGAGTTATTTGGACTCACCTTTCGCCTGCATGCACTGGAATAATGGCCACCCAGGTTGTTTTATACCCAGTGTTCATTCTGACTGATCAGCACCCAAACCGTGCCAATTTTGAAATATTTTGATCACCACTCTAGGTGTAATAATTCCTGCCACATGGAGTGATTTTGAGAACTAGAAATAATATGCATAGAGCATGCTGTACATTTCCTGACAAACAGTAGGTACTTAAATAAATAATAGCTATTATTATTTTATTAAAATAGTTGTCACTATTGCTAACTGGTATAGACTGTGTTCATATGTTGAAGCCTTAATGCACAGATATGACTGTGTTTGGAGACAAGGCCTTTATGAAATAAATAAGGCTAAATAAGCTCATAAGGGTGAGGCCTTCCTCAGATAAAACGGATACAATATGATAAGAATAATCTGATAAGCCTGGCCAATGTGGCTTCGTGGTTGAGCATTGGTCTGTGAACCAGGAGATGGAAGTTTGATTCCCAGTCAGGGCACAGCTGATCTATGATCCTCTCTCATCATTAATATTTCTCTCTCTCTCTTTCTGTCTCCCTCCCTCCTCCCTCCTTCCCTCTCCCTCGCTTCTCTGAAATTAATAAAAACATATTAAATTTAAAAAAGAATAATCTGATAAGAAGAGGAAAAGACACCAGACAAAAAGCCATGTCCATGTGAGGAGACAACAGAAGGTGGCCATCCACAAACCAGGAAGAGAGGTCACCAGAGACCAACCCTGTTGGCACCTTGATCTTGGACTTCCAGCTGTTAAAACTGTGAGGAAATGAATGTCTGAGGTCTAAGCCACACACCCTGTGTTATTTTATCATGGCAGCCAAGCTAACATACTAACTGACTGATTTACATTTTTAGGCCAAAGGTGGACTCCATTTAGATGCTGTTGACAAAATAATCCATTCGTGTCCCACCATTTAGAACTAGAAGTACTCTGAAAGAGATCTTATTTTAGTGTGTCTAACCTAAGCAGGGATGGCTTGTCTTCTTACCTGTGGGTAAAAAAACAGGCACAACTCTGCTGTAGGGAGCTCCACGTGTGTCAGAAAACCTAGGAGGGAGCCTCACGATCTCACATAATCCATATACTAAACACACCTTTCTTCTTGGGAGAAACAAGAATGATCTTTTACTGGTTGCCAATCTTGTTTTGTTTTTGCAGGGCTCCAAATAATGTGTCAGAATACACTTGTAGATATACCCTCTGGAAGTATACACAGAAATTGGTAATAGCGCCTGTCTTCAAAGAGAGAAGTGAAGACAATGGTAGAATTTTTTACAATATTTCTGTATTTTTTCTTTATGCTTCAAGGAAAGTATTTCAGCACATTTTTTAATGAGTTTTCTTATATTAAGGTCTAATTGGCATACAACATTATATTAGTTCCAGGTATTTAACACAATAATTTAATATTTCTATATATTGCAAAATGATCACCACAATAAATCTAGTTAATATCCTATTAACCCTATTTTACAGTATTTGTTTTTATACCTCTTGAATATTGACCATGTCCAGAAATAATATTTTATTGAAGAAGAAAAAGGAGGAGAGAAGAAGGAAAAGAAGGAGGAGGAGGAAAAAGAGAGAAGGAGGGCGCTTTATTTTGGAAATAAAGAGAAAAGAGGGGACTCCCAAAAAGTGACACAGCATTGGTTACTATGGGTTCACGTTTTTCACATTTTGGATTTCTTACCCACTGCTAGGAAATCTTTTCTTTTCCAAGAAGAGAAATAGCTGCCTATCTGTTCTCTGGGTGGCCTGCCTTCCTGCCCCTGCTAATCCTTCAAATATCCTCACGCCATCCTATTTACTTGACATGTTCCATCCAAATAGTCACCCCTTTTTTGGATTTGCATATATCCAGGGAGTCTTGTGATGAATCCACACACAGTCTCTGATCTAAGACAAACTCAATACTCAGAAAAGGAGGAGGGACTGTGACGAACCAGGAAAATCCTCAGGTCAAAGC
The DNA here is from genome assembly GCA_004026805.1 of Lasiurus borealis. Lineage (NCBI taxonomy): Eukaryota > Metazoa > Chordata > Mammalia > Chiroptera > Vespertilionidae > Lasiurus > Lasiurus borealis. The sequence goes on from PVJN01014149.1 coordinate 2,897, forward strand.
CAAAGTCCTACTCTCTGGCTACTGGATCTGCTGTGAGAGGTGGGCACAGTGGTCCTGGAGGGAAGGAAGGAGGCAAGAGCTTAGAAACCTCTTTTCAGACACGAAGACAGAGTTTGGCTTTGATTCTCATCCTTTTCAGAAAGAGCCTTTGATAAATTAAATTTAAACAGACGTTATGAACATTAGGGAACTGTGTGTCATCAGCTGCAACTGTTAAGACTTGGCAGACATTTCTATGGGCAACAGATGAAAATGTGCACAGTTAGGAGCACACCGTGTGCAGGCACCATGTTCCCAGCCAGAGCATGTGCTTTTGTTCTGTATAGTTCAGCTTGAACGAGGCAATAGGCTAAGGCACCGAGTGTCCTGCTTACAGTGAGGAGGGGAAAGGTCTGAGCGTGAGCAGAAAGAAAGGCAGTCCTTACCACGGCCTGGTCACTTGCATCACATTTCTGTTCAAGTAATTTCTGTCCCTGTTTAGAAATATTCATGAGGAAATTTATTGTCTCTATTTTAAAATTTGACATATAAAATAGATCTATGGGTTACAGAGAACAAAAAACACAATATACACTTAAATATCAATTGCAGGGAAGTATTTCCATAGCTAATAACAGGTGCCATTTTAGTGGGAAAAGAGGAACTTTCATATTTACTGAAATGGAAGATAGGAGGAAACCAGGATTCTATAAGAGTGACTTTAAAATTAAAATATGGTATACTTTATTAATTTGGAATAAATTGTGCTAATTTAATTTTTTAAAACCCAATTGGAAATGTTAAAGACATATTTGGGGGCATGGGGGGAGGTGTTTTTGAATATATCCTGGTTTAGTAAAGAACGGTTTTCTTTCCTTTTCTTTGATGACTAGATAAGTGAGAGATCATTTGTAGAGAAAGCGATTTTTATTCTAAAAACTAGCTTTATAAAAAAATTTAAACAAATCTAAGAAAATATAGCTTCTTTATTTTCCTGTTGAGTGGTTTGGTTTTCTGTTTTAAGACCTCTATATACTGGGTTGAGGCAAGGTGGGAGGGAATTTTGTTAGAGTTGTCATAACAAAATACTACAATGATGGCTTATACAACAAAAATTTGTTTTCTCACAATTTTTGTTGTTGTTAATCCTCACCTGAGGATAGTTTTCCTTTGGTTTTTAGGAGAGTGGAAGAGAGGAGGAGAGACACAGAGAAGCAAGGATGTGAGAGACACATTGATTGGTTTCCTCCTGGAGGGGCTGGGGATCGAGCCTGCAACTGAGTTAAGGCCAATTTTGACCACAAATGGAGGCTAGTACCAAACTGATGATTTGGTAGTGTCCAAGGGCAATACCCCCAAAGGAAGATAAGTAGAGGGCACAGTGATCCTGGAGATGCTGTCCTGCTTTGCCAAAACACTGGTTTCCCAGGTAATTTGGAAGAGGGTCAGAAACCACATCCACCTAAGGAATGGGAGAAAATCACTGGAAACATAGTTGAGTGGTCTAGTTCACATTCCAGGAACCCTGGCTGTGGGCTTGAGCCGAAGAAAGCTTCCACTGTAGTCCAGGTCTGTAATGACTCAGCAGCACGCAGGTGTGGCCTCAGAAATTCAAACATTGCATATCAGATATCAGACCACTTAACCAGGCTCTCTCCCTCTGGTTCCACTGATGACCCGGCACCCCTGTTCGAGTACCTCTACCTCTATCATATCTCAGAGGTACAGGTAAACGGTATAAACTTGGGCTCTGGGCCACTGTCCATTGTGCCTCTGAGTTTATGCTGATGTGTAGAAGATTCCTCAATTTGAAGGTTGGTTCCTTATCTTTAGCTTGAACTGCGCTGGTCTAACTGCACAGAAATGGATATGCCATCCTCAGAAGAAGCTATTCAGGGTGTGTGTGTGTGTGTGTGTGTGTGTGTGTGTGTGTGTGTGTGTGTTGGAGGAGGTCTTCAACAAAAGTGCTGATGTCTTGGAGACTCATTCCTGAGAAGCTTCCTTCCCCATACCCGAAAGTAGGACAATAACCATAGACTTCCTCCTGGCATAGGAACCCTCGGTTTCTTCAGGACACCTTCCCCAGTAGCTTCCTTGTAGTGTTCTCTCTTCCTTCTGGTGGGTGATAGTGTTGACTCAAATGTGTGGGATCTTACTGGAAATTCCCCAAACCCTCCAGAAAATCTGACTTCTGTGGTTTAGGCAAATGAGAACATATTTTTCTCACACAGCCAGGTAGCTGGAAGTCAGCAGTTGCTGGCTTTGGTTTAGCAGTTCAGTGATGTTGGAACTGAGGGTCAAGCTCTCCCTGACTGTTTTGGTCTTTTCCACATGGTTTCAAAGTAACTTTTGCAGCAATTATCATCATATCTTCACTCAAGGCAGAATTAAGTGGGGAGACTGCCAGAAGCCACCCACATATACTCTGACTTATCAGGAAAACAAAAGCTCACCCACATGTTCCAGCCGAGATCTAGGTTACTCTATAAGATTAGAACTGTGTTGTCTGTTCACCTCGGAGTAACATTGAAGTGTAGTTATAAAGGAAGAAAGTAGAGGATGGATATTAAGAAGGAAATTTTAAGTTATGGCCAGATTTCTTCAACAAGCAGCAGTTCATCTTTGCTTGAACACCTTCAGGGCAAGGGGACGGCCTATTTCATTCAAGGCAACTTGAGAAAGCTTGTATTTTAAACCAGAATCTATGACCCATGACTTGTCCCTGTAGCCTTTGGTTCTCTCCTGTGGGGCTATGTAGATGAATATGAATTCTCCTTCTCAGTGACAGCCATACAAATATTGGAAGACAGCTGTCACATCTTCTCTAATTCTCCTCTTATCCATATGGAGCATCTCCAGCTGAGTCCTCGTGTGACATGACTTCAAGGGTTCTTACCTTTTTGTTTGCTCTTCTCTGGGCCTATTTCATTTATTGGAATTCTCTCTTTTTTTAAAAAAAAAAATCCTCACCTGAGGATATTTTCCCATTTATTTTTAGACAGAGTAGAAGGGAGGAGGAGAGACACAGAGAAACACATCGATTGAGTGCCCCTCACACAAACCCTGACTAGGGCTGTAAATCGAGCCTGCAACAGAGTTATATGCCCTTGACCAGGAATCAAACCTGGGACCCTTCAGTCCACAGGCCCATGCTCTATCCACTAAACTAAACTGGCTATGACTCATTTATTGCAATTTCTATTAGACTTTGTTTCTTCAAATGATATCATTAGTCAAGGAAGGCCTGAGCAAAGCCAGAGAAGTTGACAATTCTCTCTGTTATTCTCGGTTATTGCTAAGGCAGATTAAGTTAGAATTATCTTCCATGCACTTACTGATTCAGCCAAAAAAGACCTCAAGGATATGAAGAAGGACCAACTACAAATTAAGCATACACTGACTGAAATAAAAAATAATATACAGAAATCCAACAGCAGACTAGAGGATTGCAAGAATCAAGTCAAAGATTTGAAATACAAAGAAACAAAAAATACTCAACCGGAAAAGAAAAAAAGAATAAAAAAATATGAAGATAGTATAAGGAACCTCTGGGACAACTTCAAATGTATCAACATCCAAATTATGGGTGTGCCAGAAGAAGAGAGAGAGCAAGATACTGAAAACCTATTTGAAGAAATAATGACAGAAAACTTTCCCCACCTGGTGAAAGAAGTAGACTTATAAGTCCAGGAAACAGAAAACCCCAAACAAAAGGAATCCAAAGAGGACCACACCAAGACACATCATAAATACACTTCCAAGAGCAAAAGACAAAGAGAGAATATTAAAAGCAGCAAGAGAAACACATTTAATTACCTACAAGGGAGCACCCATACAATTGTCAGCTGATTTCTCAACAGGAACTATGGAGACCAAATGGGAATGGCAAGAAATATTCAAAGTGATGAATAGCAAGAACCTAAGATTACTTTATCCAGCAAAGCTATCATTCAGAATTGAAAAACAGATAAAGAGCGTCACAGGTAAGAAAAAGCTAAAGGAGTTCATCACCACCAAACCAGAATATATGAAACTAGAGGCCCGGTGCATGAAATTTGGGCACTTAGGGAGGGGTCCCTCAGTCCAGCCCACATCCTCTCCAATCTGGGATCCCTCTCACAATGTAGGACTGCTGGCTCCCAATTGCTCACCTGCCTGCCTTCCTGATTGCCCCTAACTGCTTCTGCCTGCCAGCCTGATCACTATCTAACCACTCCCCTGCCAGCTTGATTGATGCCTAACTGCTCCCCTGCAAGCCTGCTTGCTCCTATCTGCCCTCCCTGCAGGCCTGGTCACCCCTAACTGCCCTCCCATGAAGGCCTGGTCCCTCCCAACTGCCCTCCCCTCCTGGCCATCTTGTGGTGGCAGGATCTTTGACCACATGGGGGAAGCCATCTTTGTGTTGGAGTGATGGTCAATCTGCATATTACTCTTTAATTAGATAGGATAGAGGCCTAATGCACAGGTGGGGGCCAGCTGGTTTGTCCTGAAGGGTGTGCTGGATCAGGGTGGGGATTCCCTTGGGGTATGAGATGGCCTGGGTGAGGGACCTATGGTGGTTTGCAGGTGGCCATACCCCCCAGTGCCAAGCAGAGGTGCTAGTATCTGAGATTTATTTATCTTTTACAATTGAAACTTTGTATCCTGGAGTGGAGCCAAACCTCCTGCTTGCTCCATGGTGGCAGCCATATCTGTTGGGATTTATTTATCTTCTATAATTAAAACTTTGTAGCCTTAAGTGGAGGCCAAAACTACAGGGCTGCAGAAGCTTGGCTTCTTCCATCACCAGGGGCAACCCTAGCCTCCAGCTATCTCCAGCTTTGTGCTGCTGCCATTTTGGGGGGGATTTATTTATCTTCTATAATTGAAACTGTAGCCTGGAGTGGAGGCCTGGGCCAGCCAGGGTGTGTGGGAAACTTGGCTTCCTCCATTGCAGGGGAAACCCAAGCTTCCCTTCTGCTTGCTCCATGGCTACAGCCATCTTGGTTGGGGTTAATTTGCATACTCGCTCCTGATTGGCTTGTGGACATGGCTTGTCGGCGTGGCTTGTGGATGTAGCAAAGTGATGGTTAATTTGCATATTACTCTTTTATTAGATACTATGCTGAAAGCTATTCTTTAAGAAGAGAAAGAATAAGAACAAGGTATAGATAAAAATTATGAATAAGAAATGCATATTGCTGAGGCTGGTTTGGCTCAGTGGATGGAGCATTGGCCTGCGGACTGAAAGGACCCGGGTTTGACTCCAGTTAAGGGCATGTACTTTGGTTGCGGGCACATCCCCAGTGGGGTCAGCTGATCGATGTTTCTCTCTCATTGATGTTTCTGGATCTTTATCCCTCTCCTTCCTCTCTATAAAAAAATTAATAAAATACATTTTTAAAAAGAAATGCATATCTATTAACAAGTGAATCTAAAAATCAAGTGGATAAAAAATCTGATGAACAGAATAAACTAATAAATATAATAGAATCAGGGGCATAGAAAGGGAGTAGACTGACAATTCTTGGGAGGAAAGAGGTGTGAGGGTGCAGGAAGAGACTGGACAAAAATTGTATACCTATAGATGAAGACAGTTGGGGAGGGTGTAAGGGCAGAGGGTGGGGTGGGAACTGGATGGAGTGGAGCTATGGGGGGAAAAAAGAGGAACAACTATTATAATCTGAACAATAAACATTTATTTAAAAATAAAAAGAAGATAAAAGAAAAAAAAAGCTACAAAAGGAGGCCTATCACAGAACAATTAAAACATTTTATCAAATCCACCTCTAGCAGTAAAGAAGGCTTCACTGCTTTTCGTTATTAACCTCAGAATAAACAACCAGATATAAGACTCTACTCTCTCTGAGCCCAAGTCACAATATAACTTAGCACTGACTTATATGTGTCCTATACAAATTAGGAAAGGAAGAGGGTAATAACACTTGTTGACATATAATGAACATTTGTACCAATACTCAATAAAGATTATTTTTCTCCCTTTTCGTGACTGTTGACTGTTCAAAAGCTAATTTTACCAGACTTACTATGACAAAGAAGACAGAATACCCATAGTGTCTCCGAAGATTTCAAGAAAGGCTATTTATAGGATTTGGGGTGGGACCTCACATGACATAGGGCTGATTTTTCAATACAGGGAACCAGTTGACATTGGGCAGAGTTTATGACATAATGGTTTAGCACTGGTGCGCACAGTGAGGTCAGGGTCTTAGTAAGCTATTGTTTGATAGGCAAACTTTTTTCACAGTGAGAAATCCATTTCCTGATAGTTTTCCCAGATGAGCAAACTATTTTCATGTATAAATTAGTTTACAGAAATCTCCTGAAGCAAATAGCTAAAATATTTATTGGTTTACACTTACCTTCCTAAGCAATAATTTCCAGAATATATTAACACAAGTGTTATCATTTCTCACCTTTTTCATATTCTTGGACACAACCCCAAGTTATTTTATTTGTGGAATCTAAATTCAGACATCTTTATGGTATAATGATTAATTTTTCTTAAAGAACTATTTTCAGAAGATGAAAGGATATGTCTCCTGGATAGAAAAATCACAGACAGCCCAGCTGGTGTAGCCCATGACAGGAATCAAACCTCGACCTATGAACCAGGAGGAAGGTCAAGGTTTGATTCCTGTCATGGCACATGCCTGATTGCGGGCTCAATTCTCAGTAGGGGGTGTGCAAGAGGCAGATCAAAGATTCTCTCTCATCATTAATATCCCTGAAATCAATAATATATACATATATGTGTATACAATTATATATAATTTTTTTAAAGAAAGACCACAGACATGCCTACAGGCCTTTTCTAAGAGGTATATGATAACCAGTGGCCAATCCATGGAGCTTAAGCACATCATGGTCTCAGCCGGGCAGGCCAGCAAAACTTTCATTGTTTTATGATCCTCATTTTACCCATAATCTCAATTTCCCATTATGGGTGCCATTAATCAGGAGACACTAAAAGTGAGAAACATCGGATGAATTAATAGTTGAATGAAGATATTTATCTCCATAACTATAAAGAGAGTTCAAAGCATATAACCTTCAAAGAAGCATGTCTTACAAAGCTCAGCATATTAGCCAAAAGCCAATATATTTCTCACCTCCTTCAAGGTTTACTGTACACCAGGGAAGTTAACTGAGCTAGGAAATATGAACATGATAGCACTGAAAGAAATCTCCATAATCAGTACCGGACATCAAAATCACAGTATGCGGGAAGCAGGGCTGATAGACAGGTGTGAGGCTGACACCTTAGGAAATATTTCTCTAGACAAATGGACTTTGCTGAAGTAGCAACTTTCCTGATGATAGCAGATCAGCATTTCTTCTAATCAGACTCATCTTTTCTGCAACAGAATCACTGGCTCAATGACATAAGCAATGACATTTCTGGTTGTCCTTTTGAGGCAAGTTATATCCCACCAGAAAAATTTTAGCCTGCGAGTGTATTTTGGTAGAATATTTTGTTGCTGTTGACACCAAGAATAAAGACCAAATAAAACCAGAGTCCCTCTTAAGAGAATCTTAACAATGTTGCTCACAGCTTTAAGAAAAATCTCCTAAAAAGTAGCCCAAGAAGCTTCATTTTAACACAATCACCTCTTTAAAGATTTAATCTCCAAGTATGGTTGTATGCTGAGATCCTAGAAACTGGGATTTCAATGTACAGATTTTGGGGGTCACAACTCAGCCCATAACAGAGGTAATGGGGGGAGGACAGTTCCCACATTAAACACACCAGGAGAGGCGAAGCCCAGGGGATACTGAGTGGACAGCTACGTGTCTCAGGGAATCCAGGGAGATCTGGCAAATTCTCCGGCAAGAAGTGATTAAAGAATGCTGGGTTCTGAGGCCCATGGGGAGCTGGTGCCAGGATCTGACTTAAATTTCAGGCATGGATGTGTGCAGAAGGAAGGCTCAGCTGCCTGGGTCACGGTGCCTGTTGCGATGGTTTGCATGTCTGTCTTTCTAGACTCTGAGGCTCTCGGGGCCATGGAGTGAAATTCATCCATCTTAGCATCCCCCATGTCTAGAAGCCAGAAGGAACACAACAAAGCTTGTTAAATGAATTAATGCGCCTCTTACAGGGGCAAGGAATGAATTGATGTCTTCTTTTCAAACCATTTGTGAAGAAAGTGGGTCACTTTGCAGGTTAATGATCCCATTATTTCTATGTTTATCTTGTCCTCAAACTCTGGTTCCTGTTACCCATTCCCAGGGTACATGCATACATGTGGACACACACACACATACACATATATATATATACATACATGTGAGAACTGCTGGTGCAGATCTAATTCTAGACAAATTCTTCTCAAACTCTGTGTGTGTGTGTGTGTGTGTGTGTGTGTGTGTGTGTATGTGTGGCCTGAGATTTTGCATTTGTAACAAGCTTTTATTTTTTCTAAATATATTTTATTGATTTTTTACAGAGAGGAAGGGAGAGAGAGAGTTAGAAACATTGATGAGAGAGAAACATCAATCAGCTGCTTCTTGCACACCCCTCACTGGGGATGTGCCCACAACCAAGGTACGTGCCCTTAACCAGAATTGAATCTGGGACCTTTCAGTCCGAAAGCTGACACTCTATCCACTGAGCCAAACCGGTTTCGGCTGTAATAAGCTTTTAAAGTGCTGCTGATGCCCTAGCTAGTTTGGCTCAGTGGATAGAGAGTCAGCCTGTGGACTGAAGGGTCCTGGGCTCGATTCCAGTTAAGGGCATGCACCTTGGTTGTAGGCTTGATCCTTGGCCTCAGTAGGGGTGGGAACAGGAGGCAAACAATCAATGTGTCTCTCTCACATTCATGTTTCTCTCTCTCTGTCTCTCCCCCTCCCTTCCACTCACTCTAAATATCAATGGGAAATATCCTCGGGTGAGGATTAACAAAGAGTAAAAACGAAGTAGTGCTGCTGCTGCTCAGGGAACCACGCTTTTGAGTAACCAGGCTCTAAACCCCTTCTGTAGTGGTAAGTGCCAACGTAGGTGCTGATTCGTTTTTCCCAGCTTTCCATTAGTGCGTCTGAGAATTGACCGTGACCTCTGTGTGTCTGCAGGATCACTTCATACCATTTTACAGAATTCATAAACATGGGGGCTCACAAATCCATTGAATGCTATAATCCTGGAGCCTGCCCGCTGCGTGACTGTATATATGTAATAATATTCACCTGGAAAGCCTTTTCTTTAATTGCCCCACTGTGAATCCTTTCAACTGCAAGTGCAATTATAATTTGATCTGCAGTGGCAGCATATATTTCCATTGGGTCACGGGATACTGTCTTATTTTAATCACACTCTATTATCTAATCAAAATCCATTTTTGGGTCATGGGTAAAATGCTGTCCCTTTAAATAGCCCAGGAGTCTCTCTGAGAGCTGACATATACTTAAATTGGCCACTCCGATGAGCCTCGTATGACGGTACAGATGTGACTCAGAAGAGTGGAACTGGAAAATCCATCTCTCAAAATTAAATCATATTTCCTCCAACTTACATAATTGAAAGTCTATGTCTCCTGCAATGATACCCTTAGAAGGCAATATCAGGAGAAAGTCACTGTTAAGAATCCATTCAACATTTACTGAGTTTACAAATACTTGCTGACCCCTACAATGGGCCGGGGACCACTGCAGGTGCCTGACAGACAAGCCGTGAGGGGACTGTGACAGGACAGAGGCTGCAGATGCTCAGGGCAGGCCTCGCTGGGGAAGTGTTGCATGGACACTGAGGTCCACACCAGGAGCTGGCCCTGCGGAGATCTGCAGAGGGACACTTCTCAGGAACACAGAGTGATGTGATCTAAGAAGAGTGGACTGGGTATGAAGGAAGAGGAAGTTTCAAAGTCAAGATCCAGGAAAAAAAAAAAAGCTTTGTCTCACCTCAGGCACTTGCGAGTTCTTGCAAGTTGAGCAAATTTCCCTGATCTTTTCTAGGTCTTGGTGTCTGCAAAGTGAGTTGTTCTCAAAACTTGGATGCATTTCGGAATGCCCTGGAAACTATCCAAACACGGATGACTTCATTGGCCTGCAGTGAAGCCATGGGCATGGAAGTGTTAACAATCCCCAGGTGATTCTAATGTACACAGCTGTTTGAGAGCTCTCCTCTCCTGCCCCCTTCCCGCCCTCCTCCAACATCTGCCCAGCCTCCCCGGGCCTCTGTGTCTTCAGCTGCTGAGTGGGCAAAGTTGACCTGGGTTTGCCTATCCCCTTTGGTGGTGTTATTATTCTCTGACACGGGTAGATGGTTTGCTTGTTTAACCACAGGGCTGAAACCCCATCCTGGGCCAGCCTCCTTTCTCCCAGCTGGAGGAGGCAACGTGATATGATAGTCCCCGCAGGGTTTCTTTCTCTCTCAGCCTCTCCAAAGCAAAGGTACTTTTCCATCCCTTTCAACTGCAGCACAAAAAGAGAGACCCGCAGTCTCTGCGGGCATTTCCTTTAGGGCAGAAGGCAAACAATGAAATCGCTCTCAGCTTGCTCATCAGGTAAACTAGAGGCAGATTTAGAAACCTCCAACTTGAACCATCGTTGGACAAAACAAAATGAGAATAGGTTTGTTTTGTTCCTTGACTATTTCACTCCCCCATGTTCTTTTAAGTTCCTTAAAAATATAATCCAAAAAGACAGTGTTTTCAACAGCCAAAGTGCACTAAAGGGCTTAACTCTGTTCATGACCCAGGCCACTACATTTTAGCTCCAGCCGACTAACCAGGTTAAGTCCTTTGCATTAGGGTTTCCGGTAACATCCACCCCTGGGCCCGCTGAGCTGTCAGCCCTCCTCACAAATCCTCTCTCAGCTCCGGTGATAGCAACTTAATCTAAGGAGAAAGCAACAAAGGCAGAGATCTAAGTACAGCCCCTGCCCTTCAGAAATAGAATGTGAGCCGCATGGCTAATTTACAATTCTCTCGTGGCACTCCTAAACAAGTCGAAAGAAAGAGCCGGAATTCACTTTAATTAATATTTTATTTTATCCCATCTAACCATAATATTAGTTTAATACATGTTTGACATGTCAACCTAATCAATGAGATGTTTTACATCATCTTTCCCACAACAAGCCTTTGAAGCCCTATTTGTACTTTACTGCACATGACAAGCTGAACGAGATTCATTGCAAGTGCTCAGTAAGCCATGTGGTAAGTGACAGTGGGGCCTCAACGGACCCTGTCTCCCCCTCCCCCCACCCTGTAGGGCTGGGGGTGGAGTGGGGTGAAGTCCAACAAACATTTTTTTAAAATATTTTATTGATTTTTTTACAGAGAGGAAGGGTGAGGGATAGTTAGAAATATCGATGAGAGAGAGAGACATCAATCAGCCACCTCCTGCACGCCCCCTACTGGAGATGTGCCCGCAACCAAGGTACATGCCCTTGACCAGAATCGAACCTGGGACCTTTCAGTCCACAGGCCAACGCTCTATCCACTGAGCCAAACCGGTTTCGGCACCAACAAACATTTCTTGAAACAAGTTTTCCTGCCTAGGAAAACATGTTGCCAAAATAATTCTTTTATTAAAGAGGTGAGCTTGAATGAAAAAAGGTTTTGTGGTCAAATAGAGCTAGGTTCAAATTCTGCCTGAGTCCTATGCTTTTAGACAAGCTGTTTACTTTCTGAGCCTCACTGTCCACAGCTGTAAAAGGAGGGGAAACTTGTCCTCATTGGTGTCTTCTGAAAACTAAATGGGGAAACACGAAAAGGCACCCAGCAGAGCACTGACCTCGGACTGGTCACTGAAGAAACGTGGACAGCCATCCCTCTGACGGTGCGACCCTTAGTGCCTGCCTACAGCAGGTGACTGGTGTTTGCTGGGTTCACTGTAAAATGATGGCATCAACAATAGCAGCAGCAGGCCACCTGATTCTTGTTGATAGAAGTTCAAGGGCCTTAAACTATACATGTTGAAATAAATCCAAATGCTGTTAATTTAAGTATGTGTTTTCCTCCCATTTCCCTGACCTTTACACAGGAACTGCTATTTGGAGCAAGTTGCCACATCACTCCTTAACATGGCTCCAAGATTAGGGGAAAACTTTAATTGTTGCCCAGCTGGTATGGGTTCAGTGGTTGAGCACTGGCCCATGAACTGGGAGGCCATGGTTTGATTCCCGGTCAGGGCACATGCCCAGGTTACAGGCTCAATCCCCAGTAGAGACTGTATGGGAGGCAGCTGATCAATGTTTCTATCTATCCCTCTCCCTTCCTCTCTCTAAAAATATAATTTAAAAACTTTAATTGTTCTTCATTTGAGTTTAACTAGCACTGTCCTTCAAAGAAACTTTAATTTTTCTTGTAGATGTCTTTTCTTTGCTAAAACAGATGGCTGTGATTTTCTTCTCTTCCAGGCTCCCACTGTTGGGTGAAAATTGACCTTCTCTGCTTTCTGCTTCGGGAAAGTCCTCTGTTAATTGCTAGCTCAGTGCAAAGTGCTGTGAGTTTATCCGCCGGCCTTCATAGGAAGAGTACAAGCTGAGAAGGAAAGCCATGAAGAAAAAAATCAAAGACAGAGTTGGCAGTGTGAAGAATATCATCATATCACGGCTTTTAAAATCTACAAGGTGTTACCAATTTTTTAAGTTTCAAAAACACATAAAATATGTAATTTTAAAAGTTTGGCATTGATAGTGGGGGAGACCATGCATGAGTGGGGGTCGGGGGTATTTGGGAATTCCCTGTACTTTCTGCTTAATTTTGCTGTAAACCTAAAACTGCTCTAAAACATAGTTTTCTTAAAAGAAAAAAGAAGGCCGAAACCAGTTTGGCTCAGTGGATAGAGCATCGGCCTGTGAACTGAAGGGTCCCGGGTTCAGTTCCGGTCAAGGGCGTGTGCCTTGGTTGCGGGCACATCCCCAGTGGGGGGCGTGCAGGAGGCAATAAAATATATTTAAAAAAAAAGAAAGAAAGTAAGAAAAAAGCCCAGCTGGTGTGACTCAGTTGGTTGGGCTTCAAGCTATGAGCCAAGAAATCACTGATTAGATTCCCAATCAGGGCAAATGCCCAGGTTCCAGGCTCAATCCCCAGAAAGGGTCATGAAGGAGGCAGCTGAACTCTGTTTCTCTCTTCCCCTCTCTCTAAAAAAATCAGTAAAAACATATTAAAAGAGGGAAAAATTGGCTCAGGTAAAAAATATATATAAACATAGAATAAAATCATAGCTACTATATTAGTGTGCAATTTAGTTCTTTCTTGTTTTTAGCTATAATAAGACCTAGAAATAAAGGAATTTCTAAAAATATCAAACAACTTAATAGACAGAGGCAAAACTCAAATTAAGAATTGCAGCTAACAAGTCAGCTTGTGTACTTACTATTTTGCCAGGCTTAGAGCTAGCAGGGTCAAAAACAAGCACAGGTTGCGTGTGTGTGTGTGTGTGTGTGTGTGTGTGAACAAATCAGCCTGGGTATAAGTCCATTGCCTGAATTCTAATATTAATATAATATCTAATAAGGCTGAAAAGATACCAGTGAGTTAAATTGTACTAGTGTCTTAGTTTGGGTTCCTGAAATCCAGACCCTAAGACAACGTAGGACAAGTCATTTTAGGGAGAGGTAAGAACCAGTGAGGGAGCAGGAAAGGAGAGGGTAGCAGAGAATAACCAAAAAAATAAGTGAAATGTAAGGGAATATTTTCTCCAGAGGCATCTGGGCTCAGTCTCACTGGGACCCTCTGAGGATCCCCGTAGAAGCTTACAGAATGGGCCCAGGGCAAGGGGAAGCTGGTGATTATTCTCCCTTCTTCCTCCCTCCCTTCCTTCCTTTTAAATTAAAAGAGCTCTTCAGACTAGTTGACCCTCACACTGAGAAATGAGCCTCAGTATCCACACTTGCTCACCACCACCTGGTGGCGGCTCCTGGGATTGCAGGCAAAGAGCTTTAGCAAATAACATCTTAGGTAGGAATAGCCCCCGTTTCCTAATGTGTAAAATGATAACACACAGGAAGTTTTAAAAATTTAATAATTGCAGCATTTTTAGTTCTATATTGATGAATATTAGTTTTGATGACAATGAAAAAGATAGTGCTGAAATGAAATGAAATATTTTATAGATCCAGAGCAAAAGTCATAGCAACATACATGATTCTGAGCACTAGTAAAAATTAAAAAGGTTTCTCTTTCATTACAGGACTCCTGAGAACCTTTACAGTATGGCCATATATTCAGAATTTCTAAGGAGAGAATTTAGTTTGCAGGTTTCTGATGATTAACAGTGGATCAATCAACAGTTCCATAACCCAGTGCTTTTATATCACTCTTTGGAAATACTGGCCTATATAATGCCTAAATTAATTTGAAGCAAACATTTTGTTTTATGTAAATACTAGAGCCTGATGCACGAAATTCGTGCAAGGGGTTCTCAGTTCTTGCAGCCCTGGCTTTGTCTGGAGGGGTCGTTCAGTTATCTGGTCTAATTAGCATATAACATTTTTATTATTGTAGATTTAAAAAGCTTCTAAGTTCAATAAATGCATTTAATCTCATTATTTAAAGTAAATAAAAAACATTTTCTTACTCAAATTTTACTATTGCTTTGCACGGTTTATTTTTTTAATGATTTTTAGAAAACATACAAATAAGTAGACTGAATCTAGTCAACGAACAGTTGACAGACTGGTTTGGTGTAACTTCTTCCCTGAGTTTAACTAGCACTGTTCACAGCCATGAGAGTGACTGATTTATCACATTGGCTGGAGAAAATGGAAGTCCTGTTTCAGGAAATATCCAGCCTGGCCTAATTTTGTTTTGGGCTGGAAGCTGTGAAAATTCACTCGGTACAATGCATTAGTGTTGTGCGTGGGGAATTCAAAGACCTGGTAGAGTCCCTAGAGGTGCAGAGAGAGAAGGGCTTGAAACTCAAAGAGCCCAACTCAGATATACCGAGTGGCCTATAAAAAGCTCTTAATGATCCACAAAAAAAGTACCAGAATTGAAGATCAAACTAAACTGTGGGAGACCTATTGTCTAAGTCATCCAGATAGCCACCTAACTAAATAATAATAATAATTAACTATTATTTCTGTTTAAAAAAGAAAACTTTCTACCCATCCTCAGGTACATGCAGATGTGTGTGGCCCTAAGCTGATTTGAGCCTTACACAGCCCCTCGTGGTTCTCCTCCAGCACACTGGTCCTGCTCTTGGTCAATGACCAACTGCAAAGAGGAGGTTACAGTTCACCTCCTATGCCATCTGACTTACTGTGCTCAGGACTAGTATATATTGGATGTACAGTGGACTCTTGAACAACACAGTGGTTAGGGCTGTGAACCCCTTGCAGAGTCATAAGTCCATGTGTAACTAAACTACTAGTAGCATACTCTTGACCCAAAGCCTGAGTGATAACATAAGCAATCAATCAATGCATAGCACTTTGGCCCTGGCTGGGTTGCTCAGTTGGTTAGAGTGTCTTCCTGATATGCCAAGGTTGTGGATTCAATTTCTACCAGGGCACACACAAGAATCAACCAATGAATGCCTAGATGGGTTTGTGGAACAACAAATCGATGTTTCCTCTCTCTTTCTCTCTCTCCTTTTCCCTGTATCTAAATCAATCAACAAAAATTTAACAAATACCTAGTTCTTTGTGTGCTATATGTATTGCATACTGTATTCTTATAATAAAGTAAGCAAGAGAAAAGATATCATTTTAAAACTCATAAGAGAAAATATATTTTGAGTATTTATTGGGGGGAGAAAACTATATATAAGTGGATCCACACAGTTCAAACCCATGTTGTTCAGGGTCAACTGTATTATCTTTTTGACACATGTCTAACCCTTTAAATGTCTGTTCATAAAGACCTGCTGACTTTGCACCTGAGTGATGCAGCTCTTCCTGGTCAGGCAAACAAAAAATTCAGCTTTGTTTCAGATTGCCATGTGGCTGTCATTCTTTCTCTTATATCATGCAATTATTAAGATACCTAATGTGAACCCAAAGGCCAATTTTGTAAACATGTTGGGACACTTGCACTGGGTTTGGAAATTCACATACTTGAGGCCTGGGCCAGTAACAGACAAGAGAAGGGGTGGCGGCAATACAAGAGGATACAGGGAACTCTGCAAACCGGTGAGTATGCGCCTCTTCTGAAGAGGAAGCTGATTCTCAGCTCCAGGAAGGGTGGCCATGTGGCAGTGCCAGTCTGCTACTGAACCACCTTCTGATTCTTTCAGGAAAGCCGTCACTCTGCATTTCAGTGTGAACATTCTCAATGTTTGAAAGGGATAAATAACTGCAAGCCAAGTACAGCCTGAGGGCTACCAGTGTTTGACTTTAGGCTCAGCATATTATAGACGTTGTGTTGGGTAGCATTAATAATAAAAAAGAGCCTGCAGGCTAAAAAGATATAGATATATGCAAGTATTAAAGTATAAGGCAATGGGCTATATAGTTAAAGAAGGTTCAATGTTGACAAGGGGCACAAAGGAACTAGAAATCCTTCTAAGACTGAACTCTGTCTCATCCTACGTTTGCCATATGTATCATATTTAGTAGAAAGTTGCATGTGTGCAGGCCCTGACTCAGGTCTACAATGTTAGTACAGGAGTAAAGCGTTCCAGAAAAGTAAGCCGAGTGTCACTTCCTCTTTTCTATTATAAGAACATTCATCTTAGGAGTAGACTTGGTCTACCCCCTCAGCCCCCTCCACTGCCTTCCCAAGCAAAGCAGACTTTACTAAAGATATAACACTGTCATTTTCAACCAGTGGTGCTTTTTCTCCCAAGGGGACGTTTGACCATATCTGGAGATATCTTTGGTTGCCAGACCTGGGGGAAGGAGGCAGATGCTACTGGCATCTTGTGGGTTAGTGGCCAGCAATGCTGCCAAGCATCCTACAATGCACAGGACAGCTCCATGGACAAAGAATTATCTGGCCTAACCTGTTGATGTGCTGAGGGTGGAAAATCTTGGTTTAGACTTTATAATCATACACCCTACAGCAAAAATAGATATTTATTTCTGTCTGCTTTTTGATGCACTATGTCTAAGAATTGTTTTCCTTCTCTTGTCTTCCTTCAGCAGTGCCCAGCCTAGCAGGGTCTTCTCTCAATTATGCAAAGAGATTCTGCTTTCCTCCTACTTCCACTCTCAAAGTGACACCTCCCAGCCAGTGCATAGATCAGCTTAAACCAATGGCCTCCTGTTAACAGGATTCAGGCTCCACAGAAAGCAGTTTACTATTACTAAGTACTATTATTATAATAATAATTATTTTTATTACTAATACTACTAGCTAATCATATCTTTGGGTTCCCATCCTTCCAGCCCAAGTTACTTATCAAAATATTTCTTTCACATAAAGTGCTTTCCCAAGAGAAATTCTGATGAATAAAATTTCTTTAAGCTTTCATTGGTTGTTTCAACTCATTATTGTAATCTTCAAATTTGTATTTAACAGGAAATCTAGCCCATCCTTGTGGGCCTTTGTTATACGTGGTTATAAAATTCTGATCTTTCTCTCTTAAGGTATAAAAATTTTAACACATTAAAGAATTGAAACAACACATGCAAATATACACCAAATTAACAAATGTGCTACTTTTCCTGAATCCCAAAACCATGTGGGGTTTTGTGAAGCTGCTCCAGTTTTTCTCACTGCTCTTTATCAGTGTCAGACTGAGTGGAAGTTGTGGTGAAGATGTGAGAGGAAGAGAGGAATGTTTTTTTTTTTTTTTTTTTTTTTTTTTGTGTGTGTGTGTGTGTGTGTGTGTGTGTGTGTGTTAATACTCTATCTGAGGAAAAGAGGTGAGATCAGTTACCTCCATGGCTAATGAGACTAAAAACATTGGGAAGCCCACACCTGAACGTATATCACATTAAACAAAGCATTCACAAGTTAGAATTCAAGTACAGAGTCCAGAAATTCCACTTGATCTACGTTCAGAGAACTGGCTTGAAGGACTGCAATTCCCCTCTGACTGTTCCTGAAAGGAGGAACTAGGTGGGTGAGTGGCTAAAAGTAAAGATAATGTTTTCACTGCATAGCTTTTAACTTATAATAATAAAAGTGTAATATGCTAATTAGACCAGACAGCTGAACAACCTTCTGGATGACTCTCTGGATGACCCTCCGATGACCTTCCGGATGAAGCTGGGGCTGTGAGGGCTGAGCCCCTCGCACGAATTTCATGCATTGGGCCTCCAGTATTTAAAAAAAAATCTAAACATATTTTATTGATTTTCTACAGAGAGGAAGGGAGAGGGATAGAGAGTTAGAAACATCGATGAGAGAGAAACATCAACCAGCTGCCTCCTGCACACCTCCCCTGGGGATATGCCCGCAACCAAAGTACACACCCCTGACTGGAACCTGAGACCTCTCAATCTGAAGGCTGACACTCTATCCACTCAGCCAAGCCATCAGGGCTAGTATTTAAAACATTTTAATGTTAAAAATATAATACCTGCTCAAAATAAAAATAAAATGAACATGTAAGTTCAATAAGATGTGGTATGTGTAATTATCTGCGTATATAAAAGGTTAAGCTGCCATCCGACCAACCGTCTGACCAGTATCTATGATGCGCACTGACCACCAGGGGGCAAACGCTCAACGCAGGAGCTGACAAGCTGTGGTACACTGCTCTCTCGCAATCTGAGACCTCTCAGGAAATGTCAGAGAGCCGGTTTCAGCCCAATCTCCTCAGGCCAGGCCAAGGGACCCCACCTGCCAGAGAGGTCCCACTCACTCTGCAGATGCCCTTTGAGCCTTGGAGCTGTCCCAGATGTGGACAGCCAGAGAGGGACCGAGGGAGGTTGGGTCCAGGGCATGTCTGGTCCATCACACCCAGTCTCACCCTGCAGAATGCCTTCTAATTAATTTCCTTCCAGTGTACATGAATCTGTGCACCAGGTCACTGGTTAGTTCATATTTTGTATTATGACCCCATAAAGAATGTATAGCTAAAAAATAAATTTCTGGAAAGGCAAAAAATGAGAAAGCAGAGACAAATGTTTTATCTTTTTAATTTTGAGATAATTTTAGATTTACAGAAAAGTTATCCCGAAGATATAGACTTTCCTCAGCTCCTTTGCCCACCTTTGACTTACATTAACATGGTACATAAACATAGTAAGTACCATTACCAACATAGGACATTAATACTGGTACAATATCAGTAACTAAGCTAACCAGAACTTT
Organism: Lasiurus borealis; assembly: GCA_004026805.1. Classification (NCBI taxonomy): domain Eukaryota; kingdom Metazoa; phylum Chordata; class Mammalia; order Chiroptera; family Vespertilionidae; genus Lasiurus; species Lasiurus borealis. The sequence continues at coordinate 22,027 of PVJN01014149.1, forward strand.
TAGCCAAAGTGTTATTCTTGATGCCCATTTAGAAATTTCTTTGCTGACTTAAATAAAAAGTTCAAAAGTGAAAAATAGACCAGAAAGTATATAAAATGTCTCTTTTTTTTTCAAAGTAGCACCCAGATACATTTCTTCAATTGCCTAGATGAAGCGTAGTTGGAGTTATTAATTGCCCCATCTTTCTTGCCACACTCATCCTTGCTAAGTGAGTTCCAGTTTCCCTGATTCCTTTTTCCACTTCTCCACATAGGCACATCCGTGATGTAAATCTGAAGTTTGTTTGCAGGAGACCCAGGCAAAGTGGAGATGTAGCTTGTATCTTTACCACCCTCCCCACCTTGCATTCTGTGACTTTCCTCAGGGAGCCTCAGGACCGCTGGCTGCCTCTGTACCCCAAGACCTGCCCTGTTCCCCAGCTCCCACACACCATTCCAGGTGTATCTTGTCTGGCCTTAGCCTCTGACTATATATATATATATATATATATTTGGTAAAATGTTAGTGCTGGATTAATATGCTGCTCCAAGAGGAGTTTAACTGCAATATAGAAATTCTATAGGCAACCTGGTACACCGGATAATGTTGGTGGGGGAGGAGGGGAGAGGATAAGGCAAGCTGAGTGTCTGCAGAACTGTCACTAATGAGCTGGGTGACCTTAGCCAAGTCACTCTGTTGTGGCAGAATGCACGAGAGAACGATCAGCCAGCACTCTGAGGGAGGAAAGTTTAATCTTTATTTCACAGATTCACTCGTCCAGGGGAATTCCGGATCCAAAGCCTGAACTGAACTTGTGGGGAGGCTCTGGCCTATATAGCTCCTCCTGTGGTGAGCCTTTGAGGGACCCTGCAGCTCCGCCCACTTCAGTCTTGGCAGGGCCTTAGGGGCATGCTCTGCTCTCTGCCCAAGTCAGTCAGAGCTGGGAAGTAAGGCTACAGTTTTTTTGTTTTGTTTTGTTTTTAAATATATTTTTCACAGAGAGGAAGGAAGAGGGATAGAGAGCTAGAAACATCAATGAGAGAGAGACATCCATCAGCCACCTCCTGCACGCCCCCTACTGGGGATGTGCCTGCAACCAAGATACATGCCCTTGACAGGAATCGAACCTGGGACCTTTCAGTTCACAGGCCTATGCTCTATCCACCGAGCCAAACCGGTTTCGGCAAGGCTATAGTTTTAACCAGATACTGAACTAGGTTGCAAGTCCTCCCACTCCCCCACCCCCATTTTCCTTTTCAACTCAACAGCTCTAGGTCATGTTTTCCTATAAAAGAGAAGAATGAGGCTAGGTGCATATTTCTTAATATTCTTAGCAAGAAAGATAGCTTTTGAAAATCTGACGTAATAAATCTGCAGACCCATACCCCCCCCCAAAAAAAATGCACATGGTACCTAAGTATTTTTGTATATCTGAAAGGGACAGTGATATGAAAATACAGGAGTCACAGTCTTTCCTCCTCATTTCACATTCTAGAGAAGATATTGTTCTACTTTCTCAGAGCCTTTGTTACACAGATCAGGGTAATGTGCAGGAAGGAGAATTGGAAGTAATAAGAGAGGCCAGATTGATTTACCAAAGGGTCAGGATGCTAATGTAGAAGGTAAGAATAGATCTGGGGTAGATAAAATGTACTTCATCAAAATTAAAAACTTTTGTGTTTTCAAGGAAATCATCGGGAAGATGAAAACCCACAGATAGAAAGGAAACATTTGCAAATCATATGTCTGACAAGGGACTTGTACAGATGAGGAAGAGATGAAGAACTCATACAATTCAATAATTAAAAAGACAAATAAGCCTAAACCAGTTTGCCTCAGTGGATAGAGCATCAGCCTGTGGACTGAGGGTCCCAGGTTTGATTCCGGTCCGGGGCATGTATCTTGGTTGCGGGCACATCCCCAGTGGGGGTCGTGCAGGAGGCAGCTGGTCGATGTCTCCCTGTCTTCAATGTTTCTAACTCTCTATCCTTCTCCCTTTCTCTGTGTAAAAAAAAATCAATAAAAATATATTTAAAAAAAGAAAGACAAATAAGCCAGTTTAAAAATGAACAAAAGACTCAACTAGACATATTTCCAACAAAGGTACAGAAATTATCAATTAGCTCAATATCATTAGTCTTGTTAGTCATTAAGGAAATGCAAATAAAAAATGCAACAAGATACCACTTTATACCCATCAATATGGCTATAATAAAAAAGTTGAATATCAGCAACTGTTGGCAAGGATATGGAGAAAATAGAAGCCTCATATATTGACGGTGAAACTGTAAACATGTTCCAGTAGCTGTGGAAAACAACTTGGAAGTTCTTCATAAAGTTAAACATAGAGTTATCACATGACTAGCAGTTCCACTCTTGGGTATATATCTAAAGAACTGGAAACACATGTTCATAGAAAAACTTGTACATGAATATTTATAGTGACATTATTCATAATAGCCAAAAACTGGAAACAACCCAACTTTCCATCAACTCATGAATATATAAACAAAATATGGTATATCCATATGATGGGATATTATTCATCCATTAAAAGGAATAAAGTAGTGATACTTGCTACAATATAAGTGAACCTTGAAGACATTGTGCTAAGTGGAAGATGCCAGACACAAAATGCTGCATATCATATGATTCTATTTATATAAAATGTCCAGCAGAGGCAAATCCATGGAGACAGACAGTACATTAGTGGTTGCCAGAAGGTGACAAAAGGGATAATGGGAGTGGCTGCTTAGGGGTACCAGTTGCTTTATGGGTTGGTGAAAATGTGCTGGAGTTAGTGATTGTTGCACAACCTCGTGAATGTGCTAAAACCCACTGAACTGTACCCTGTAATGATGAATTTTATAATATGAGAATTATACCTCAATTTTTTTAAAAAATATTTTTTTTATTTTAGAGAGGAAGGGGAGAGGGAGAGAAAGATAGAAACATCAGTGATGAGAGAGAAGCATTGATCAGCTGCGTCCTACACACTCCATGCTGGGGATCAAGCCTGCAACCTCGGCATGTGCCCTGATCAGGGATCAAACTGTGACCTCCACCGAGCCATGCTGGCAGGGCTATACCTTGATTTTTAAAAACCAAGAATAGATCTTGGGCCAGACAAGGAGAGAAGGCATGAGGAAGACAAGGGAGCTGTTTCAGAAAGAACAAGAAAAGAAAGCTCAAGACACTTGCCTTGTATAAGATGTGGGAGAGATAGATGAACAAAGATGATTTTTAGGAAGTTCGATGTACATTTAGGATATATTTAGGCATCATTTTGCTACCTACTATAGAATCTTCAGAAATTATGGGGGATGGGATATTGAGTTGCGATTGGTTCCAAAAACAATCCACGTACTTTGGTTTACACGTGTATTCAGTCAGCAAGTGCTTATTGAGCAACTACTGAGCTCCAGGCCCTCTTCCAAGGACACTGAGATGCAGGGATGACTCACACAGGGCGAGGTGCTGCCCTCCTGGAGCTTTGTAGTCTAGGGACCCCTGTATGTGCGTGTGCAGAAATGGAGAGCACAGACACAGGCTTGATAAAAATTTCAAGTAGTGATAGCGCTTTTAATAAAGAGAAGGTAGAGAAAAGCAATAAAGAGTGACAGGATTCTGAGGGCCCCATTTTAGGTGTACACGAAACCCTCAAAGTCCATCATTTTAGAGACCCCAGGTTCTGAATGATGGAATAAAACTATCTCTAAGAATCCCTTTTATCTAAAAAGATAAAAATAAAAAATAAATCTCTAATTCATGGAGTAGGTATGAGAGATGTAAAAGGGACAAGCACTCCATAATACATCTATTGTCAATACCTGGGAACCTGCCACCTTGAAATTTGCACTAATATTAAAGAGGGGCTTGGCTGAGATTTAATTTATTATCCGTAACGAAAGAGTTTGCAAAATAAACAATGCTGAAGTCAAACCACTTCACTAATTCCCTCAGTTTGAAACTCACAGGCATTTCCTGAGGTGCACTGGGCCCAGGGCATTGAGATGGCGCGAGAGGCCCACGCTGGGTGGATGCTGAGGCTGGAAGGAACTTCGGTGATGACCTGTTAGTGACTTCAATCCCTTCATTGTACAGGGGAAGAAACTGATACTCAGAGGCTCGAGAGACTTGGCCACATTTCCACAGTTTGCCAGTCACAGAGCTGGGATTACAGTCCAGGTGCCCTAATTCCAGGTTCAGGCAGAAGCATTCACGAAAAATAATGGATATGTTAATAGAAGATTGTCTATTTACTAAATGAAGGGCCTAAAGTTCCCTCCGGAACAATATATTGTTTCTTCCTTCTGCCTCTACCAGTTAACAGTAATGAAACAGCATTTTGTTTGTTGATTTATCAGGATCTGTATGAAACAATGCATCGCTTCTTCGTTGTCTTATCAGTTAACAAGAAGATTGACTGATTGTTTTTCTTTCATTTGCACTGTACTATGTACCATTAGGAACGAGAACGTCATTGTCATTCAGATACAGTCCCTGACCTCAAAAGATAAAAATCCAGAAGAGGAAATAAGACATGTTAAATAATTATGATGAAGGGTAGAGCTTGGTAACACCATTAGATGATACTGTGTATCATGAAGTTCCAGAGGTATGAAATCAAACCTGCTGGGAGGAAGGAAAGCAGGAAAACTCAGGGTGAGGGAAAAGTAGATTTATAGTTGCAAGTATGTGAAACTATTTATTCTATTATTATCTACTAGAGGCCCAGTGCACAGATGCATGTACCAGTAGGGTCCCTGAGCCTGGCCTGTGCCCTCTTGCAATCCGGGAATCCTCGGGCATCCTCAGCACTGCCACCACCCACCACCGCTGTGGGGAGTGACTAAGCCGCACTACCCCTGTGGGAGCACTCTGACCACCCCACAAGGCAGCTCCTGCATTGAGCGTCTGCCCCCTGGTGGTCAGTGTGCATCATAGCAACCCGTCATTCTGCCATTCGGTTGATTTGCATATTAGCCTTTTATTCTATAGGATAGATTAATTATTGCATTATTTCCCATACGAACAACTATACCACTACTTTTGTTGTGCCCTGTACCTTCTGACTTTACAAAGCTTCAGAAAATAACTTCTACACTTTATGAAAACTGTTTAAACCTTCAGGCAACAAAAAAACATATAAATTAGAAGGAAAAACCAGCAATTTCCTTAAAAGCACCCAAACAATTTAACCACAGGGCATTTTTTCTTTTAATTTTTAGTGGAAATACAACATCCTGGCCAGCAGCAGTTTCAGACAATCGGTGGAGTTTCAGACAATCAGTCCAGAAGTTAAGGAAACAAGCAGAAATGCCACCCATGGCCTGGGTCAAGCCCAGCCTGCTCCCACGCAAATTCTCCCCCATTTTTTCTCACCATCAGCCCTGGCACGGGGGGACTAGCACAATGCCATCTAGTGGAGTTCAGGAGGCCAAAGAAACAAATGGTGAAGGAAGTACATGCGGGCCCCAGGCCAGCAGAACAATGCAGCCACTGTCTTCTGTTCTGGTTTCTCGGGTCTTGTCACATCTTCACAGACCAGGAATAAAGAGATTTGAGTTGGCCGAGCCACCCTCGTTCTCTCGGCTCTTAGTTCTGTGGTTGCCAAACCATCCTTCCCTCACATCACCCCACTGGCTTTCTCCTCCCATCGCCCTCAGCACTGAGAGTTCATCATTGTCCAACAGTCGCAGAGGGAAGTGGCGAGGGAGAAGGGAGAGCTGGGAATAATGAGCACGCCTCCTCTCTCACAGTGGGGTGAGTCTGGAGACCCAGTTCCGAATTCTGACTGTGCACCAAGGGGCTATGCCAATTGGGGCACACTATTATCTTTTCTTAAAAAAAAAGAAAATGAGACTGCAGTTAGGAAGTGAACTTTATTTCCTGGATAATAATTGGTTTGGGAGCATGCCAACGCTAAAGGACCTGGGAGGAGGACAGCTTCTTTCTGACCATTCAATACTCCTGTATGTCACTGTCTTTCACACTTGAAATCAGCCTTTCTCCACGTAGACCAGCAAAATATCACGTCATGGAGCTGAGCCCCGTGCTGTGAGAATTTAGGCACAACCTCACAGGTTTATTCCTTTTCTGAGTTTTGCCTCGTTGGGGCTTGCTTCTCAGGGATTTTCAGGTACCAGTGTTTTCTTTTAGGCCTGTACGCACAGAGTCATAAAGGCTCTCTGACTATACTTCCCAGCCTCCCTTGCAGCCGTGTGACTGAGTTCAGGCCAATAGAATGAAAGTGTATGTGATGTGTGTACTTCTGAACCTTGACCTTAACATACAACTGAGTGCTTCTCAGCCCTTTTGTTTTTGTTTTGGGCTGGAAAGTGAATGTAGCCGCAGGAAGCTCCAACTATGTATCCGCCTAGGGGATGGTGGAGCAACCAGATAGAAGGGACGTGGGTCTTTGAAAGAACACACCTGTCATCTTGGACAGTTTACCTCAAGACTATCATGTGAGGGGGAAAAAAATTCACTTCTTATTTAAGCCTGTATAATTATAGAACTTTCCTATGGCAGCTTAGTTTAATGCACTGTAATGCAACCCAGTTTAGTGGTTTCTAAAGTAAGTCTGTGGATAAACTGCATATTGATTGCATGAGGGGATTTAAAAATATGCAGAATCCTGGATACCACACTCAGACTATGAATCAGTTAATCTGGGGTCAGGTGCAAAAATCTGTTTTTGTGGGGGTTTTTTGCTCCCTAGATTTTTCAGATGCATTGCCAAGATTATAAACTATAGACCATGATCAGAATAAAACATATTCTTTCTATTCCCCTGGTTTTTCCATTACTCGTTTATTTTCTGATTCCTTGGTTAAAAGTCAAATGTTAATGTTATTTTGGTAAATAGCTGTTTGTGACTTTCCAGAACTCATACACCCTGTTTCTCCTTTGGGAACTACTTATCCTTTGTTTTCTGCCCATGTGGTTCAGACAAGCCAGCCAACCCAACAATATCCCCAACTCTGGGAGGGGACACTCAGCCACACAGCCCAGGCCAGGCCAGTCAGCATATTCCAACCTTTTGACCACAGTGACGTGTTCAGGGATAGACACATGATCCAAGTCAGTTCAGTGAGAACCAATCCCAGGAAAAGGAGAAGATCTTTTTCCTCTGGGAAGTTGACCTGGTAGGATGTGTATCTGCAGCTGCTGGTACCCATCTTACTACCATGAAGGGGGTCAGAGAGTGAAGGCAACACAGTGGGGAGAAGATCAGAGAGAAGGAGTAAGACTGAGTTCTCAGGATATCATGTGAGCATCTGGATCCATGCCTGAATCCCTAAATCCTTCATCCACATAATTCAATACATTCCTCTTTTTAAAAAAGAGAGTGTCCTCTTACATGTACATTGATATATTATATATGTATATGTAATACACTAGAGGCTCGGTGCATGAAAATTCATCCACTGGAAAGGGGGGTCCCTCAGCCCAGACTGCCCCCTCTCACAGTCCAGGAGCCCTCAGGGGCAGGAGGTGACCCAGAAATCAGGGGCAGGCAAGGTCCCCATCATACCTCTGCTGCTGCCATTGCTGGCAGCACAAGCCTCAGCTGGTCCTAGTTACTTTCCCTGAGCCTTGGGCAGCCCTGGGCAGCTGGGAAGCCACTATCTGAGGCTTGCCTGTGCCTTGGGCTGAGGGGACTGGAGGACTCTAGAGGCAGGCACATGGAGCGGCCAGACCCACCTGCCACCCCAGCAGGACTGAGGGGACTGGGCACCGCCATCTTGTGGCTGTGGGAGCCACCATCTTTAGGGCATGGCAGTCAATTAGCATATTCCCTCCTTATTGGCTGTGGTTACTGCCATCTTTGTAAGGTATGATGGTCAATTAGCATATTCCCTCTTTATTAGATAGGATAATGTATATATTAGAACCGTTATAATTATGTTTATGGTACACATGTATGCATGCATGTTTAAATGTTTTATATTTATGTGCAAATACACATACATACAATCTATAACAATCTATACTAATAAAAGGGTAATATGCTAATTAGAGTGGACATCTTGCAGTTGTCCTTCCAGACAAAGCTGCAGTGGCTGTGAGGGCCAAACCTCAGGCAGCCATGGGCAGCTGTAAAGGGCTGAGGCTCAGGCCAGCAGTGGGGTGATGAAGGCGGTGCCTTCCCCTGATCTGCTAGGTCACCTCCCACAGAGGGAGGCCAGACTGGGGGCTGAGGCAGAGGTGGTTAGGGGTGATCAGGCTGGCAGGGGGGCAAGCTAGGGGTAATCAGACCAGCAGGGGGGCAAAGTAGGAGGGTTAGGGGCAATCAGGCAGACAGGTAGGTGAGCGGTTAGGAGAGAGCAGTCCTGGATTGTGAGAGGGATGTCTGACTGCTGGTTTAGGCCTGATCCTACAGAGGGGTCCCAGACTGGAGAGGGTGCAAGTCAGGCTGAGGAACCCCTCCTTCGGGCACCAATTTTGTGCACTGGGCCTCCAGTATAATTATAAAGTTAACTGTAAAGTTCAAAAGAAAAAAAAAAGAAATTTTCTAAGGGAACAAACAGGTAACCTTTTAGAGATATTTTCAAAAAGAATAATCATTAGATCAACATATCTAACAAATCACTGTGCTGTTTTAACTAGCCACTAGAAGAGTGCTAGCTCTGAATTTTCACGAAGCTAAGGCAAACGGCCTTTGAGTGATTATGCCAATGTCTATGGTACAAGTGTCAATAATTTTCTGGTTATAATTCTGGACTTTTTTTCTAAAGTTTTTTTTTTTATGTAGAATTGGACCCAGTTTTACAGTCATCATAGAGCAACTTAAAACAAAACCTATCAAGTCTGGCCCAGAAGACCAGCAATACAGATCTTCAGTTTCAGATACCTGGTAAACTCCAACTTGCTCATGACAAAGAACATGGTTTGGAAGCTTACTCTTCTTGTTGACCTCAGGAAAATTAAAGCTGACTTGATAGGCTGAGCTTGTCATCACTTTCCAATACTCTGTGTTCCAGGTGCAGAGCCTGTCTGCGGCAGCAGTGAACAGCCCGAGACATTTTTTATTTTTTTAATAAAATTTTTTATTCATTTCTGAGAGGGAGAGGAAAAAAGAAACATCCATGATGAGAGAGAATCATTGATTGGCTGCCTCCTGCACACCCTCTACTGGGGGATTGAGCTCACAACCTGGGCATGTGCCCCTGACTGGAGCCAAACCTGGGACCCTTCAGTCCAAAGGCCGATGCTCTAGCCACTGAGCCAAACCAGCCAGGGCCCATGACATTTTTAAATGGTTGAAGATCAAAAGAAAAATAACGCTTCAGGAGTAGCACATGAAATTCAAAATTCAGTGTCCATAAATAAACACAGCCACATGCATTCATTTACACATTATCTCTGGCTGCCTTTGTACCACATGGCAGAGTGTAGTAGTTGTGACAGAGAACGAATGGCCTGCAAAGCCTCCGATATTTACTGTCCAGGTCTTTATTGGAAAAGTTTGCTGACCTCTGCTAAAGAGAATGAAAAGTCAGCTCAGCCAATGGGCTCAGTGACTGAGCTTCTACCTATGAACTAGGAGGTCACGGTTTGATTCCTGGGTTTCAGGCTTGATCAGGTCGCAGGCAGGAGGCAGCCGATCAATGATTCTCTCTCATCATTGATGTTTCTATCTCTCTCTCCCTCTCCCTTCCTCTCTGAAATCAATAAAGAACATTTTCTTTTTCAAAAAAAGACAGAATGGGATGTCAATCACTTTCCCACCATATTTGTACCTGGGGGATGTGGCCCAGTTCTGATCAATGAGATGTCAAGAAAAATTTGCAAGAGGGATTCTAGGAAAAATAATCTGGTTCTTAATAAAGTAAAAGAAAGTAGACTTCTTTCTTCTTGCCTTAAATACAGGAGTGACATTCAGAGCTCTGGGGACATTTTCTGTCACCATGATGAAATAAGCATGAGTTCATCAGCATTTCTATCTGATATAGTGCTTTGTTCATCAACGATCTAATGCTTTCTTGAATCTCTGGATTTAATTTGAAGCAGTCTATCGTTTTTCTAAAACTAGTCTGAATAAATGGTCCCTGGGGAAAGAATAGTTTGGACAGATGCTTCCCAAGGGAACATTCTGTTTCTTGTGGAATTTGATTGTGGTCACGTAACCCACACTCCAATTGCGGGGAGTTCAACTTCAGCCCAAGTTCAATCTGCCAAGGTACTCGGAGTGGGAAGGACATAAAAACATTTAAGAAGCAGCCTTCCAGAGTTAAATGTGCTCATTTAACTGTGGCAAAGAGGTAAGAGCATCAGTGATGACTTATTCCTACTATCTAGGAAAGAAAGTTTATATTCAGCTGAAATTTGATTTTCTTTTGTTCTATTCCCATTTTTATTACATTTTGTGACCATGTAGATGATGAAATCTCTAACACATCTATTTCACCTATGGTCCTTTTAGGAATAAAGTATAAATCAATAAGTGACCTTTAAATATACATATTTTTAACAAGTAAGAACAAAACAAAATAAAAACTTTGAGTAAGTGCTATGAAAAGATGAGGGTATTTCTTAACATTTCAGACATGTTAAGTATATCTTGGTTTTCAAAACTCCTAGGGTCTAGGCCAGTGGTTGGCAAACTCATTAGTCAACAGAGCCAAATATCAATAGTACGATTGAAATTTCTTTCGAGAACTGAAAACCGACTTCTGCGCATGAGCCACGAAGTTTCAATCGCACTGTACATGGGTGCCCACACGTGCTATTTTGTGGAAGAGCCACACTCAAGGGGCCAAAGAGCCGCATGTGGCTCAAGAGCCACAATTTGCCAAACACTGGTCTAGGCAATCTTTTCTTAAAAACTTTTTTTGCCCTGGCTGCTTTGGTTCAGTGGATAGAACAACAGCCTGCAGACTTGAGGTTTGGTTCCTGTCAAGGTCACATGCCCAGGTTGTGGGTTCGATCTCCAGTAGGAGGAGTGCAGGAGACAGCAATCAATGACTCTCTCTCATCACTGATGTTCCTATCTCTCTCTCCCTTTCTCTCTGAAATCAATACAAAAAATTTTTTTAAAAAAAAATTAACTCCATTATAGGAGAAAATAATTTCTCCTTATAGAGATAAAAACCAAAGCCCAGAAAAGATGGGAACAGTCACTAACTAGCACTCTCCACAGGACCCTGTCCCTCGGAATATTCACTGCCGTGTGTGCAAGGCCACTGGGACAAAGCAAGGCATCACCAGGAACTCCTGACAGATTCTCACTCAAATGTGTGGAGGAGACCTTACCTTTCAGAGCCGTAAGCCTGCCTGTCATTCACACTGAACTCCTAGCACCTGGGAAATTGCGTAGCATCATGGGCTATGTATTACATGTATAAAACATAGCATCTACATAACTGTGTCACTTCAGAGCATCATAAGAAAATTATTTATTTCCACAAAATTATTTTAAAGCTGCTCTCTTATTTAAAAAAAAAAAAAGCCTCCTTGCCATTCTTTCCAGAGGTGGAGAGAGCAGCTAGCTCTGCCTTCCCACCCAGGGTGGCCACCAGCCCCAGTGTGCGTGGGACCCACGGGAATCCCAGAAGGGAGCTTTCACTGCTAAAATCAGGCACGTCCCGAGCGACCCATGACAGGTCACCACATCCTGGCTGCTCTGCCTGCTTCCACTCCCTGCATGGCTCCTGGCAGCCCCACAGGCCAGGAGGCCCCTCTCTGCACGGCCAGAGCTCCGGGCTGCTGCTGCTCTTGGGACACTTGCCTCCCTCTGCCTCCGATGGGACACTTTTCTGATTCTGGGCCCCCGGAGGGCAGCACACAAGCCCCACACCGGTTCTTTTCACGCAGTGCTCGCTCGCATTCATCCAATCGACTGGGGGGCATTCAGGAGAACGGGGCCCCGGGTGTCTCCCTCCATCCCGTGTCCTGAATGCTCGCAGTTAGAGGCAGAGACACACCTGACAGCCTGAGTCACCGTCCCTCCTCAAAAACCTTAGAATCGCTGGGAAATGCAGGAAATTCCGACTGAGTCTAGTAACCACAACTAAAGCTGGAAACAATTCTCCAGTGGATTCTTGCCAAAATAGCTCCGACAGAGGAATAACCCCGATGGAACTCGGTGAATTAGCAGGAAACACGTTATATAACCCAGACAGAGGTCTCACTGAAGTCACTGCATGCCTGGTTCACTGACACCCGCAGCCGGAGCACAGAGAAATCCCAGGCCGGGTGGAGAAGGAATGTCTCCTTTGAAATAAGGGCCCTGGGGCAGTCTCTCAGCCTATAGAGAAGTGGAAAAGGAAATAACTCCTGCAACCATGTCAGGCCGAAAGGATGTGGTAACAGCCTCAGAGCCATTCTAGAGTTCAAGAGCAATAGTCGCTCATGAATATGTAGTGTTTTCTCTGGCCACAGAGGACCACTGGGGCATGCTGCTTTCAGAAGCTCTGTCATCTGAACTCAGCAATGGCAGCCCTCTCATCCGGATGGTTTGGTTCATGGAACTCTCGACAGTCACAGTGGAAATGTATATACTGGTTCTAAAGGTCATGTTTCCTGTGCTGATCTGAACAGACACAATTGTGCGCCTCTGTTTGATCTGAACAAACAGAACTTTACTATTCTGTTTTCACTTGACTATTTGATCTTAGGACCCGTTGCTATAATATCATCTGTCAACCTGGCTGAGGATCAAGGGGTGGGGGGTGCCTTCAGGGTCTCCCGTAAGATTTTCAAATGTGTGTCTAGACAGAGACTGATAACAGTAAGCAGTGTTACCCACGGCAGCCTTTTCAGAAAGTGTGAACTTCTCCTGCAGGACTCACGCCTTCCGGTGACCAGAAAAAGGCCAACCAGGGGATGGACCTTCCTCCAGGGGGTGCCACCTCTGAGACAACCTCACACAGGCAGCATCGAGTGTGCTCTTGTCCTATCACTGAAACGAAGGTGCTTGGGACAAGGACACACCACGGAATGGAATGTGAGAGGTCCTTTCGCATGTGCTGCTGTCCTCAGGGTTGCCTGGCCAAGTTCTGATCCCCTCTGAGGCCTAGTTTCCTATGGGATAAAAATAGCACCAACCTCACTGGGCTAATTTAAGAGGTAGATGTCATAAAATATTTAGCCCTGTGATGGCACAGTGTAGGAGGTCAATAAATATTGAGTGTTGCTTTTATATGGTAACATTTTAACTAGCGTATGTTGCAGTATGAACAAAATACTGGGGAAAATTAAAGTCCAACAGCATTTCACACAATAATAAAACAGCATGTTCTTTACCCAAAAAGATACCCGAAAAGAGTATGAAAGATACCCATTTTGACAAAGAATACCAGAAATACCAACGTCCTCAAAAAAAAATCAAGGGCTACACTTTATTGTACAAAGTGCTGGGCTCAAAGAGAGGCAACTTCACACTTGACACATTTTAAAAAGGAATTTAGGTTTTAGTTGTTTCCGTTATTTTGGCAAGTGTACGACGAACTCGATTTTGTAAAACAGCTTTATTGAGGTATTGTTCACAGACCACAACATCCACCCACTTGAAGTGCCACGCTTAGAGGTTTTCAGTGTATGTATCTGCAGAGTTGTGTCGCCATCACTGCAATCTAATTTCAGGGCGTTTCCATCACCCATTGGCACTGATCACCGAATTCGTCATCGCTACACGTTGGGATCAGTTTTTGAAGATTTCAGATCCTGGGAGGTTTCAACTCCATGAGGCCACGGCAGTTTCTGTGTTTGTTTTCTTCTCACTGTCTTCCTGTCCTGGCTTCACCCTGCACACCTGCCGTTTGCAGTTACCCCGCCCCTGCTTTCTGTATATCCTTCATCTTATCAAAAGAATTAGAAGACTGACTCTTCAGGATGAGAATTTACAATGCTCACAATTTCAATGTCGCTTCCTTGACAACATTCACCCATTTGTCTTAGGTAATTCAGCCCTGCCAAGGTGTGTCAAAATAAAACTGTTCTATCAAGGTTAAACACCATACCCACACATTTATCACCTGGGCACAAAACACATTTATTGGTCAAAACTTTACAAACCAAGAGCTTGTAAAAAGCACACCGCCACACATAAAAATATAGAAAATATAAAAATTCACCACCTCGTATAAAGATTTTAACAACAAGCCATTACTTCGTAGTTTTGAACGATATAAAGGAAGAATCCTTGTAGATCAATTTCTCCTCTTTTTTTTTTTTTTTGGAGAATTACATTATGTTTTAGAAACACCAGGTCTAAAGGTCAATGTGGCCCTAACCGGTTTGGCTCAGTGGATAGAGCATCGGCCTGTGGACTGAAGGTCCCCAGGTTCTATTCTGGTCTAGGGCACGTGCCTGGGTTGCGGGCTCAATCTCCATTGCGGGGCATGCAGGAGGCAGCCGATCAATGATTCTCTCTCATCATGGATGTTTCTATCTCTTTCCCTCTCCCTTCCTCTCTGAAATCAATAAAATATGTATTTTTAAGGAAGGTCATTGTGATGCTGGACAAACTGCAGTAGCAATTTATGTTTTATATACACCAGGAGAACGAGGCATTCATTTGGACTCACTGCATGTCTTGCTGGAAAAATCACCGAAATAAATCTACATCTCTAACTCGCTGTCATTACAATGACAGGAAGAAAGTCGGCAAAGACCACAGAGATAGAACCAGAAGGGACCTTGACCTTTACTCCTAACTTGACTTACACCGGAAAGAACTGAGCTCCGCTCATCCAGTTAATGGAGGACCAGAGGCCAAACGTCTATTTGAAATAGAAGCCTGGAGAGCAGAAAAGTGGGAGTTAGATTCTCTGGTTGTCTTGCCACGACTGCACCCCCACCCTGGAAGGTTTATTAGAATCCAACCAGAAAGTCCTAGGCCCTAAGTTGGCCTAGAAGTTGGGGAGAATTGCCGAAACTGGTTTGGCTCAGTGGATAGAGCGTCGGCCTGTGAACTGAAAGGTCCCAGGTTCGATTCCAGTTAAGGGCACATCCCCAATAGGGGACGTGCAGGAGGTGGCTGATCGAAGTCTCTCTCTCATCAGTGTGTCTAACTCTATCTCTAACCCTTCCTCTCTGTAAAATATCGATAAAAATATTTTTTTTAAAAAAGGAAGTTGGGTAGAATTATGCAGCCCTGGGAATACAAGGGAGGGAGGTCAGATTTATCTTTGTTCTCCAGAGAGCCTAGGATCCTTCTCAACCAGAACCCATGAGCTATAAAAATAAATAAATAAATAAATAAATAAATAAAAAGTAAGTGCAGCTGTGGCAACCCAGCCGGATGAGACTGGAACCAGGATGGACTCGGGGCTTGAGGAGGTCATGCGGTGACAGAGAGTCTCCGTCCACCTCTGTCTGAAGGATGAGGTGCTCCAACCTGTGCAGGGTCTGCCACCATCCCGAGCACGGGCACCTCGCCTCCCCCTGCTGCTCCAACACCAAGGGCTCTGGCGGCTAAGCTGGAGGTTGAAAACTTGGACGTGGCCCAGACACATCACCAAAATAGCTCTTGCAAAAGGGAAAAGTCAACACTGCGGTGGACTGGTCTCAAAAGAAGAAGAATGTTCTCAGACCCAGTAAGACAGAGCTGATTTGGGAGCTGTTAAATCCCCTGCTTTCGGTGCATTTTTAATCACTCTCTACTTGTTGGACACATCTGTTTTACAGGGGGTTCCTGAGTTTATTCACCAGCAACCAAGGCATAGCGGCACCTCCGGCTCAAATCTAGAGCAGAGCGACAGGAACATGGAGCTGGCTCCAATCCGCATTCAGTTTCACTGGGTTCGACTTCTGCATCCAGGCAGGCTGTGAAGTCCCTCCTGGCTCTAAAACTTGGTCTCTGCGACACGACCCATTAAAGTGCCAGGTTAGGGGCCCGGCATCCTTTCAGAAACTGCTCGGAGCCCAGATCTACACCAGAGAAGGCAGACTGTGCTGTGGAGGTTAACTATGGATTGGGTACATTTGTACCTCCTCCTATAAGATAGTAAGGCACTAAGCTGAAAGTGTCTGGAGAGAATTACTTTCAAAAACCAAAATACAGCTCTACTTGGTTTGGTTCAGTGGATAGAGCACTGGCCTGTGGACTGAAGGGTCCTGGGTTCGATTCCAGTCAAGGGTACATGCCTGAGTTGTGGGCTCAATTCCCAGTAGGGGGCATGCAGGAGGCAGCTGATTAATGATTACCTCTTATCATTGATGTCTTTTTCTCTCTCTCTCTATCTCTCTCCTTTCCTCTCTGAAATCAATTTTAAAAAATAAAAATACAAGGTATTAAGAGAAAGCCTTTTGGTGTTAATATAAAGATCTAGTTCCTAGAGAAACCGGAGCCATTAGCTGGTGATTTCGAAGTTGCCTTGTTGTTCCTCTTTAAAAAGATACACATATTAATCAATGTCACCCCAATAAATTTAACTTAAAAAGAAAATAAAAAGAGCTACAAATTTTACCTGGAGGACCTCCCCAGAACCACCCACAGATATTTTATCACTTAGTATGAAAAATGCATGAGAAAGATGACAACCAGCAGTCCTGGGCCATTTGGGGGAAAACACAATCAGCAAATCCCATCCACATTGTCCCTTGTCCGAGGAAGAGAAGACGAACCCCAACCTGTTCACATGTCTACCCCAGGCTTTGGAAACTGGCACCACAGAGGTGGTGTGGAAGAGACATCACGCTCCACAAGTGTGGGCATCATATCCAGATGCCACCTCTTGTGCTTCTCATGACAGAAATGTGCCTCCTACCATCAGTGGGGAGGGAGGGGTGGATTTACTTTCAAACCTCTGCATACAATAGAGGCTCACCCATCATCCCCGAAGTATGTGCACTGGGACCATTTTCACAGTCGCGGAGAAGGGTTTCCATAAATCATACACAGCATCCCTTCCCCTGGCTCCCCTTGGGCCAGAGCAAACCTGGCTGGCCTTCATCACCCTGAGGCTGCAGCCTCCCACGGACTTAGCCGGACACAGACCCCTTCAATCCTCCTGGTGGCCAGACAAAGGAAATGACAGCCCGCACCCCGTGTGCGAGGGAAACAGGAAGCAGCGACATCCAAATCAAACAGCGTACATGCCCATTTTCTCCGGGCAGCTCGCCCGGTTTCTCTCCCAAGTGTCCTAGGCTATTGCCGGGGCCGGTAATGTTTTGCGTTGCTGCTTAAATTTTAGGTGCAAGTGTGTATTAGACGAGAGCCTTGAAAACAGAAATCTCCATCAAACCACGCTGGTGAATACAATAGGTGACCCCCCATTGGTGTGGTAGCAAAGATTCATATAAAAAATTCGCTTGCTTTGGGAGGGGCTCTCTGGAACTCCCAACTGTGCTTTGCGTTTCTGAAAGGAAGTCAGGCCTGGCAGAATTAGGGCCTCTGGAGACCCTAAGAAAGGAAGAGATAAAATTTCTAATAGGTACCTATTGTTATGGGGTTTTAGGTATGCCGAAAGTGAAGGGACTGATGTCTAGGTATTTTAATTGGCAAAATTCTAGATAAAGTCATCAGAGCAGAACTCTTCTCACTTCTCCGTGCCTCTGTGTTAACTGCATGTGGCCTGCAACTGCTCACCAGACAATCAGCTGAGGCTGGGTGGTCAGTGTGGCCCTCTGCGTCCCAAGTGTGAGGTTAAAATTCATAACCTTGTGAAACTGCAAAAGACTAGGAACATTTAATAAACTTCTCCAAAGAGAGGATAATCATGTGTCTTGTAATAACTTACAGACCTTTTGGTGGATGTTTCTCCCTCGCCTTCTCCCTTCCATTCTCTCTAAAAAATCAATTTTAAAAGTATTTTTTAAAAAGTATCTTTAAGGCCTTTGGTTGTGGTTTTATTCAAGCCTCACAGCTACTTTCTGAAAGACTGAACCCTGATCAGCCAGTGTCATTTTATGTAAATGAGGCTCCTTTTACAATGTTTTTGGTTTTGAGTAATATCCAAAGGATTTATAGTCCAATTTTCTGCATCTAGTAAAGCAAGTGTGTCTTAATCCCTGCTTTGACAAGAAGGAAGGAAGGAAGGAAGGAAGGTAGGAAGGAAGGAAGGAAGGAAGGAAGGAAGGAAGGAAGGAAGGAAGGAAGGAAGGAAGAGAGGTAGGGAGGGAGGGAGGGAGGGAGGGAGGGAGTGAGGGAGGAAGTGCCCTAATTTTAAGGCCTTGGTCAGTGGACTCCAGCATTGCTCAGTGTGAAGACAACAGGACATTGGCCACAACATCTAATGAAGAACAATCGAGAAGGTTCGCTTTCTCATGTGTGAGATGCTTCCCTCGTCAATGCATCACCCAGTGTGCTTTCATTCTGCTGTTGCTGAATCCAATCCAGGCTCTACTCCAGGGATTGATGTTTTAAAAATTAGAGTCCTGAAGACATTTTTCCAATGAGTAAGAACAACTTAGTAAAGTTACCCTCAAACACCTGGAGTGGAGGAAGTACAGACACAATATCTAGCCATGGAGATCTTTTGGAAACTTGACATTCTTCTTATTTACTGAATAATAACTTCACACTTAGAGACTCATTATCAGAAACCTCCTTCTGGCTTGCTCCTTCCAAGCCAGCATGCAGTACTGGCCCACGCAGGACAATGAGACATAGCCAGTGATCTCCTTCTGAGAGTGGGGCTTGTCTTATTATAAAGGTTTCACCCTACAGTAGAGTTTTAAAAATTCCTCACCCTATGGTAAAGTTTGTCTCTGTGCTCATCTACAAATACATTCATAAAGCACATACAGTGGTACCTCGAGATACGAGTTTAATTTGTTCCGTAACCTTGAGGCATGGGAAACTATGAGACCCTCGAGTTGAGGTAAACTGGTGGGTCCTGTACAGCCGGCCAATCCGCGTGATTACTCCTATCTCAAATGTTGCTCGTATTTCAAAGCAAAAATCGCTCGCTCGATGGCTCGTATCTCAAAAATCTCGTATGTTAGGGCACTCGTATCTCGAGGTACCACTGTACTTCTTTTGTGCCGACTAAGTGCTATGAGCTGACCCAGGCACAGGGAGACATCAATGCACAGAAGGGACAGTTTCCGGCTCTCACAGACCTGATGTTGTAGTTCAGAGGAGACTTAAATAACCAATGTCAACGGAGAACTGGACACATCGCACCAGAGAGGGTGTTTTCTCTCATAGCTCCTCTTATACAAAGAGGCCATTTGGGAAGAAAATTAAAACCATTTCTATCACATGAAAACCTTCCGCAATTACAGTGTCCTAAAACATACAGGAAAGCGTGTCTTCCTCCTTTTTCTATAGAAAATGGACATATTTCTTAACAGATGACAAGGATGAATATTTCAAAGCATGAATAAATAATGAGGAGACATGCTCTCATACACATGGATTTCCATATGGTAGATTCATCTTACTCTGAAAATTGCATAACAGTTCTGCCCCATTGTATAAAAAACGTGTTGGTTGACATGACCTAACAGATCAAATGATCTAAATCTTAAAAGTAACATTATTCACTAAAAAAATGGTCTGTTCAAGCAACAAAAATTAATGAGCTCTCCTAAGCTCCATATGGCACATTATTTTACACACCATTTCTTAAATGTCCCAGCTGCATGGAATAACAGCTAATACACTTAGTGAAGACACCACCTTAAATAATTATAATATTGAGCCTAAGAGTCTATTTTTTGAAGCTGTCAATTTTTTTTAGCACGTGAATAATTCTAAACCATTTCTGAACCTGTAAGATGATTTCATCTTCCTCAATGAGGAAGTTATTAATAGACTTAAAGTCATCTCTAACCTTACCCTATCATCACACACTGTATTTTTATTTAACACAGATCTACATCAATATCTGTCATCATAAGTAATACCTTTCAGGTGCAAATTTAATTCCACAGTCAAGGAACGAAATGTACGGATTTGACATATTTATTCTCCCATCCTCCGGCGGCTTCTCAGAGGACAGTTATCTAAAAACGAGAGTGTCGTGCTCTGGGATGCCATACTTCCCTTTGTGCTCCTCAAATAACTTCCGGAGCTCCTCCATGTAGGTCTGATGCAGCTCCTCGACCTGCTCCCGGCTTGGGTTCGGAGTCTGATGAACAGGGATCGGATGGCCAACTGCAAACACAGAGAACACATCAGACGTAAGGAACCCAAACCTCTCCACTCCAGACCACTGCCTCGATGAATAGCCCTGGAGAGATCTTGCAGTCAGAACCCATCAGCTCCGCAAGCTGCAAGCCCTCTCTCATTTTACTGGCTGCCGACAGTGGTCACCCCAACCCATGTGACAGCAATTAAAGAACTTCCCTTCCGGGCAGTTACTGGATGGTCAGTTCCCTGGTGGTTCAGACTTGGAGTCAAGTGAGCCACTGTGCTGCCGCAGCTGTGAGGGAAGAGGCCACAGCCGCGCGCGCGCGTGCATCACCAGCATTCCTCCGCTGGTCCAGCTGACAGCCAGACCACAGTCCCCTATTGTGAGTGACTGCGAAGTCGTGAATCCTGAGGCACCAACCCTCTCCTCTGACTCTGTTTTAATGTCATCCTAAAACATTCAAACAACATACATCTTCATAGCTAAATATCTGTGCTAAAAAACATAATAATCATAAGGATTCCACTGTTTGTAATAGTGGGGAAGAAACCACCAAAGGTATCAATAGAAAAATTATTAAATAAACCATAAAACATTCATTCAATGGCAGCAACTTTTTCAAATAAAATAATATTTTCGTAACTATGCATGGTGACAAATGTTAACGAGATTTATTGTGGAGATAATTTTGCATTATATGAAAATGTCAAGTTAGTACACTGTACACCTAAAGCTACTGAAATGTCAATTATACTTCAACTTAAAAGAATAAAATAATATATATACACACACACACATACACAGAGAGAGACAGAGAGAGAGAGAAAGAGAGAGAGATGTCTAAAATGTAATAAGTGGGGGAAGAGTAAAAAATATGATCCCACTTATGAAAAATATAATTCTAGGTACACTATAAACATTTTATATATTTAAAAAGTCTGGAAAGATAGACTGATAACCCAAGGAAGGAAAAATGAAGGAACTTTTCACTTTCTTTCTGTACTGTGTAAATGTTCTACATTTGTGTTTTAGCTATGTAATTAAAGACGAGCTAATTATTTTTTTCAAAACCTGGAAACTACTATACATATTTTAAAAGCCATTTATATAATAAATAACTTTTATCTAACCTGTCTCAGGCTTTAGAAAATATCAAGGCTTTTGCTCTCCTGTGTCCTTTCTGCTACTCACTGCGCCCTCTGCTGGTAGGATGCTGCTACTGATGCCAAGAGTTTAAAATGTGCAGGATGTTCAACAACCAGCTGGGACAGCAAACTGCTTATTCCCTTTGATTAGCTTGGGCTTTCAGTAAGAGGATAGAACTCAAAGAGAAGGATATTTCCTTTGGCCTATCCTAAGTCACCCCATGACACATATATGCATTAATATGCTCAAACTGCTAACTGTTAAACCAGAAATAGCCTCAAAAGGCTCATGTACAGTTTTCTTTGATAGTTTTGATGTCACATTTCTATAAAGTAGACATCAATCCTTTGTAATTCAGCACGGAGGACTAGAAACATAACCGTCACGCTGTGAGTTGTGGCTGGGAATATGCACAGAGGCTAATGGGGTCACGGGCGGAAGTGGGAGCTGGCGAGGCATAGAAAGCACTGGACTGGACCAGGCCTAGCGCTAGCTCACCAGCAAGCACACTGAGTTAGAGAGGCAACTTCCGCCCTGGCCTTGATTTTCACATGCATGGATGTGAGTACAGTTAGGAAAAATCTGAAGCTTCCTTTGCGCTCTGAACTTGGTTTATGTTTGGGGCGGGGGGAAGGGAGGGGAAGAGGTGTGAGAGAAACCTACATGTCAATCTTCTAGTGAATTGTTGATTTTATAGAAAAAGCTTCTGTTTTCTTAGTGAAATTATCCCACGGACAGAGTCAAGTGCCACTAACTATTCAGGGTGGGAGTGGGGGACACATAGAGAAACACAGCCGCCTAAGGAGATGAGGTTTTTGTTCCCAGCTTGCTTTAATTAAGACTTGTGGATTCTGAAGTTGAGTCTTACTTTCTGTGCGCTATCTCACAGTTAACTTCAATTCTGTTCTTTTCTTATTAGTGGTTTTATTCTACACTGAGTGGCCAGATTATTATGATCTCTGAATGCATAATAATCTGGTCACTCAGTGTGTGTGTGTGTGTGTGTGTGTGTGTGTGTGTGTGTGTGTGTATTAGAGGCCCAGTGCATGAATTCATGCATGGGTGGGGTCCAGCCAGCCTGGCCAGAGGGAGGGGATATGGGCGGTTGGCTGGCCTGCCTGCTGGTCGAACTCCTAGTCAAGGGGACAATTTGCATATTAGCCTTTTATTATATAGGATATACACTGAGTGGCCAGATTTCCATGCGTTCTGAGATCATAATAATCTGGCCACTCAAGGTATTTCAGAGAGTTCTTCCAGCAAGCCCAAATATGGCCACTGTATTAGATTTATCATCATAAGACCTTTCCCTTTAAAGTGTGAGAGAGACATAGTCATACTCACCTCCTCCTATTTACATGTAGAGAAACTGAGCTGCTGAAAGTTCCTCAACTACACACAAGAAGAAAGTAACTTTAAGCCAGTATTCCTGCCCCTCATTACAAAACTGACCCCAAAATTGGATCAGAATAAGAAATCTTTCTCAACTACTTTTTAGGGATAAAGACAGAGATAACGAACAAAAAATATGCAAATCTGAGAAGGGTCCTCTAAACAGAATTCTCTCTCTCCTCAAATAAGGAGAGGTTTACTACTAAAGGAGAAGAAAAAGATGTTTTCAACATAAAGCTAAGCGAGTGGCAAACTGCTGCATAATTCTCTTTTTGTGACACAATGGAAAAGCCAGCCGCCTCCGACTGCTCTTGGAAAAAGAACTCGTTGCCCTGGAAAAAAATCACCCAACATCTCCTTGTGGCAGAGTCAGGAACCAGAGCGCCTGTTTATGTTTCGGTGCTTTTTATAGCTGGCATGCTCGCCCGGTCCGTGTTCCAAGTCCACCCAGCAATCCGAGGTCAGTTACACATCTGCTGCCTTCCACAGCAGCCTGGCTCTAACGTCTATGGTGCTGTGCTGTGTTTATCAAAGAGGAGGAAGAGCAGCTTCGTGAGCCGCTGTGTATACGGCTGGAGAGAAATTAGGAAATGGGCATTATTTTCTTCTCATTGAGGCCAAGAGATTTTTCACAATAAGAAACCTCTGTTCTGCCAAAACCGGTTTGGCTCAGTGGATAGAGCGTCCGCCTGCGGACTGAAGGGTCCCAGGTTCGATTCCGGTCAAGGGCATGTATCTTGGTTGTGAGCACATTCCCAGTGGGGGGCGTGCAGGAGGTGGCTGATTGATGTCTTTCTCTCATCGATGTTTCTAACTTTCTATCTCTCTCCCTTCCTCTCTGTAAAAGAATCAATAAAATATATATATATATATATATATATATTTTTTTTAAAAGAAATCTCTGTTCTGCCTTTCTGTGATTATGAAGACTCCAGAGTTTCTCTCCCTAGGGGTCTCACACAGGAATTACTCTCTCTAGAAGTTACACAGCTGCACACTAGAGAAAGGAAAAGCGTGGCAGATCAGGGTTGTAAAGAGTCCAAACGTGGGTGCCAGATGAAACCTGGGTTCAAGGCCAACCTCTGGCTTATGGTAAAGGCTTTAAAATGCTCAGTGTAAGTGTGTGTGTGTGTCCATGCACACATACACACCACACACTAATGAACATTTACTGGGCACTTTATACATCATCCTGGGCACAATACTGGTCCCCTTAACATGATCTCCTTTAATCTCTACAATTAATATTTCAATTAAAGGTTCCCCTTCCTTTCCTTCTAGTTCAGAGAATCTCTTAGTGTGCTTTTCCCCCCACATCAGGATATAAATATGATTTGAAACATAATAGACTACTTTTGTCCTCATGTGGTTTCAAACCAGTTTTATTTAAAGTACATCCTTTCCCTATCTTTTTCCCCCTACCTGTTTGTATTTTAAAATATATTTCAATACTTGAAAAAAATAATGCAAAATCACTTACACACTCTTCCTCTCACCAATTTTGAACTTTTTGCCAACACACGTATATGAATCTGATATATGTATGTATATATATAGGTATTATTATTTTTATTTTTGTAGGACCATTTGAAAATTGTAGACAACAAGCATTCCATCATCCCTGTATATTTCAGCATGTCCCACATAACAACACCATTATCATACCCAAGAAATTAAACATCTACACAATATTATTTTGTACTTAATCCACATTCAAACTTGACCAAATGTCTCAATAATCCTTTTTATCCTGTTCCCCCTGTCCACAGCAGCCGGTGTGTCTCTCTGAGTACTCACTCTCCCCTTTCAGTCTTTCACAACATGGATATTTTTTAAGAGTCTAGAGCAGCTGTTTTGTACAATGCCCCACCATCCGGATTTGTCTCATTATATCCTCATTATTCGATTCCGGTTTACATTAACAGGAAAATTGAAACACATTTGCTAGCTCCCAACAATCTACTCAGGAAGCTTCTGCTCTGATTCAACCCGCACTCCTCTCGCACCTGAGGGTACAGGTGCCTTCCCACAGATTACGTCACCTACTCCCCAGGAACCGTTAGAGAAGACAGACAATTCTAAGCATCTCCTCTTTGGAGGTGTAAACTCTGAGGCTTGGAGAAGATAAACAAAACATCCTAATACTCTCAGAGACGGACCTCAAGCCCACACCACCTCTTGCACATCTGGCTGATGCATAACAACCAGCTTCCTGATGTCAGTATTTTTTTAAATATTTTTATTGATTTCAGAGATATAGAAATATCAATAATGAAAGAGAGTCACTGATTGGCTGCCTCTTGCACACCCCCTTACTGGGATGGAGCTCACAATGCTGGCATGTGCCCTTGACCAGAATTGAACCCGGGACCCTTCAGTCTGCAGGCCAATGCTCTATCTGCTGAGCCAAACCAGCCAGGGCTGTGATGTCAGTATTGATTGTGCACGTGGCCAGTGCTGAGCATTAGCCAGAGACATCACGGTGCGCCTACAGATAAAAAGGGCCAATGGCTTAATGGCACGGCTGTTTTCAATGCTGCCATAAGGATTAAAATGAAACAAGTACTTCTATGACACCCATAATCAAAAGACAGGCTGACGAGTTAACAGGAAGTCCATGGAAGTCTAGCAATGATGGTACTAGATACTTTTTTGTGCTGCACACAAACACTGA